>MDKH01090660.1:0-14764 GCA_005239495.1 Nicotiana undulata
TGCTTAGCCTTACGTCGCCCTTCCAAAGCATCTCAGGAAGGCGCCGCGTAACAGTAAGCATGTTCCCACATAGAAACATAAACTATAGTAACCAACCACACAAACATTGATGTTTAACAGATTTTCATTCATGAAATTTACTTAATATGAGGTAGGAGTTACATACCTCTTAAAAGACAGGGTAAAATAGCAAGAACAAGTCTAGACCAAATAAAGGTCTAGAAACTGGAAAACGAGACCCAGCAACAAATCAATAGCCATGAACAACAAGAAAACCCACAGTAAAGAAGCCCAAAAAAGGATGACTTTGAATACCAACGATTGAATAAAAAACAGCAATAAAACTAGGTCTTTAGGAAAGAAAACCACAGCTACAAGATAGACCAAGTTCAAACTGTTTTTGCACTCATACTGCAGTCCATTTTGTTTCTGTTTTTCAGAGGTGAAAAATTGTCTCTAAGTGTATAAATTCTGTAGAAACTTGTGTAAAATTATGTGTGTGTGTAAGTCCTAAATTCTGTGTGTAGAGGTCTCCAAGTTTTAGAGAATATGGTAGGTATTTATAGGGATACTTAGGGTAGCATATTATCAGCATATTCTGTCACGACCCAAAATCCTAACTCAGGTCATGATGGTGCCCAACATCGGGGTCAGGCAAGCCAACACTCCATTCACTAAGGTTTCCTTCTTATTGATTAAACATCTCAACATATACCAAGTTTTAAAGCTTAAAACATTAATCGAAAAGGGTAATTAACCAGTTTTTCACCAAAAGTAGTTATAAGGAGGCGTGAGCCAATATATACACAGACCATAACCCATAATAACTACTATGTGTGTGTCAGGAACTAGTGTCACAAGTCCTACGGGCATACTAACAGAATGTACAAAAGATATAATATACAGTCCCACTATCTGAAAGAAATAGACGGGAAATAAGCAAAAGAAACTCCATGGTGCTGCCGAGGATCGTCAGGAGAAGCAGCTCACCGTGAAGTCAGGTCCACAATAATCAGAATCTAGCTCCGGTTTGATAACCAGATGCACCAGCCTCAGAACCTGTACAATTAAGTACAGAAGCGTAGCATGAGTACATAAATAAATATGTACCCAGTGGGTATCCCGTCTAATCTCGAAGAAGTAGTGACGAGAGGTCAATTTGACACTCACTAAGGTCCAACCATATAATATAACAGAATATGATGAAAGCGGTAGGCATGTAAAGGTAGTGAAACAGCAGATATTAAAGGCATTGAAACCCAAATAGACACTGGAAGTAAATAAATAATTACTACTTCATTTCCCCCCAAATATCTGTCAAATCAATATCCATGAAAACATCAACACTTTATCATGCGCATACGGGATAAGGACAACCGGCATGAGCCATAAAATGATAATATTTGTGCACTGCCGAGGGTCGAACGACCCGAACCATAAGTGCATCTTTCAATCTCACCGTGGCGTACGACCCGCTCCCATGAGAGTGAGGGAAATAACACTCCGCTCGCGGAATGTAAATTACGAAGCGGTCACATGCACACACAATATTCCTTTAAAATTACTTTCCATAAATAATTCCTTCGAATTATCAATTTCCATAAATCTCAGAGAAACAATGCTAGTAAAGTCATGAATTCAAGAAGCATATAATTCATTTCTAGGAAAAACACAAGGCATTTGGGCCTAACTACCCAGACATAACAATAATAGCCGCTACGTACGGACTCTCGTCACTTGGTACGTACGTAGCCCCCACAAACATTAACACATAGCATTTAGATCACCTATGGGGACTCACCTCGTGTCGAACCTACTCCCCGGGTCAAGAATGCGCCCGAAACTCCGAACTCGTCTCCCAAGGACTCGAAACTAATCAAATGTTACGTAAATATATCAAATTATACTCAAAGCATGGAATTCTCCTACTTACTTAGTCAGTTTATTATTCTTGAAGAAATCCCAAAATTCACCCCCGGGCACGCACGCTCGGATTCTGAAAATTGAAGGAAACACTCACCCATAAGTTAAGGATCGTTAATATATGATTTTTGTATGATTTCATAGCCAAATTCACGGGTAATTCCCTAAATTCTTGATAGCCCTAGGTTACTACCAAATTCTTTGATTTTCACTAATTAGGTAGTTAATTTAACTAGTAATTCAAGCATTAAACTAACACTAGGGTAGAATTTACTTACCTCTTCAGTAGCTAGGTCGTGGGGCAGTTTTCCCAAGCTCTCAAGGCCTCTAATGGTGGAAGAAATGGAGAAAAATGAACATTTCCCCTGTTTTTAAAAGAACACACTGCCTACAGTGGTTCCGTACTTGCGGCTCAAGGACCGCACATGCGGTCTCGCACCTGTGAGAAGCGTCTCGCACCTACGAAAGTGGACAAGAGGGCATGTGCTCGCACATGCAGTCAGGAGTCCGCACCAGCGGCTTCGCACCTGCGGGAAAAGGCCTGCACGTACGAGAAATGGGCAGCCCACCTGGGGTTCGCACCTGCGAGGCTGGGACCGCAGGAGTGGTCTCGCTCCTGCGACTGGGCAACTGCACATGCGGTCACACCAGATCAGGTGCACCAGCAACTACTTCAGCTGGTTTTAGGCCTTGTTTGGTGCCCGAGAGGCACCTGGGCCCACCCGAGCCCCCCTCCAATTATACCAACAAGTCCCAAATCATAATACGGACTCGCTCGAACCTTCGGAACACTCAAAACAATGCCAAAACTCAAAATCTCCCTCAAAACCCCTAAAGATCAAACTCAAGAACTTCAAGTTCTTGAATTCGGTATCAATGCGCCGAACCGACCTATACTACTCGGAATGACACCAAATTTTGCGAGCAAGTCATAAATGACATAACGGAACTATTCCCGGTCTCAGAATTCCCTTCGGATCTCAAAAACACAAAAACACATTCCAAACCAAATTTCAAACTTAAGGAAACTCTTATTTCGATATTGGGCGCCGAAACTCTCCCGGGTCATCCAAAACCCATTCCGAACATACGCCCAAGTCTAAAATTATCATACGAAGCTAACGGAACTGTCGGAACTCGATTCCGAGGTCGTTTACTAAAAATGTTGACCGAAGTAAAACTTGGCCAAAAAGGCCAACCTTAAGGAACTAAGTGTTCCTATACTACTCTAAACACTTCTGAATCCCGGACCACCCGGCCCCGCAAGTCATAAATCATAATAAGCCGCTACGGGAAGCCTCATTTAGGGGAACGGGGTCCGATAATGCAGAATGACCGATCGGGTCGTTACATTCTCCACCTCTTAAACAAACGTTCGTCCTCGAACGGGTCTAGAATCATACCTGAAGTGCTTAATAAGTGCGGAGATCTGCTCCACATGACCTCCTCCGACTCCCAAGTCGCCTCCTCGATTGGTTGGCCTCTCCACTGGACCTTTACAGCAATCATGTCTATCAATAATAACAACTGGATCCTTCTCGTAGCCCAACCTCTCATCCAACTGAATGGTGTTGAAATCAACCACGTGAGAGAAGTCGGTGTGGTACCTCCGGAGCATGGATACATGAAAGATCGGATGAACTCCTGATAAACTGGGAGGTAAATCTAGCTCATAAGCAACCTCCCCAACTCGCCTCAACACCTCGAAGGGACTGATAAACCTCGAGCTCAGCTTGCCCTTCTTTCCGAACCTCATAACACCCTTCATCAGCGAGACCTTCAACAGTACCTTGTCTCCCTCCATAAATGATACATCACGCGCCCTCTGATCCGCGTAAGTCTTATGTCTGGACTGTGTTGTGCGGAGCCTTTCCTGAATCAACTTTACCTTCTCTAAGGCCTTCACCAGGACGGTGCCATATAACTTAGCTTCGCCAGGCTCAAACCACCCGATAGGAGAACGACATCGCCGACCATACAAAGCCTCAAATGGAGCCATCTCGATGCTGGACTGATAACTATTATTGTAAGAAAACTCGGCCAAAGGCAAGAACTGGTCCCACTGACCTCCGAAGTCAATCACACATGCCTTGAGCATGTCCTCCAATATCTGAACTGTGATGACCATCAGTCAGAGGGTGAAATGCTGTGGTGAGATCTATCTGAGTACCCATCTCATTATGTAATGCTCTTCAGAAGTGCGAGGTGAACTGAGGACCTCGATCTGATATAATGGACATCGGCACACCGTGCAACCGGACTATCTCCCGAATGTAGATCTGGGCCAACCTCTCAGAAGTATATGTAGTAGCCATTGGAATGAAATATGTCGATTTGGTCAATCTATCCACAATGACCCAAATCGCGTCAACCTTCCGCAAAGTCCGAGGCAACCCAACCACGAAGTCCATAGTGACGCGTTCCCACTTCCACTCAGGAATGGGCATCTGCTGAAGTAGGCCTCCTGGCCTCTGGTGCTCATACCTAACCTACTGGAAATTAAGACACCTAGACACATACTCCACAATGTCCCTCTTCATCCGCCTCTACCAGTAATGCTGCTTCAAATCACAATACATTTTTGTAGCACCAGGATGAACAGAATACCGAGAACTGTGTGCCTTCTCTAGAATCCTCTCCCTCAAGCCATCAATATTAGGAACACATAAACGACCCTGAAGTCTCAGAATGCCATCCTCGCCAATAGTAACCTCCTTGGCACCACCCTGAACCACTATCTCCTGAAGCTCTGCTAAGCACGGGTCATCGAAATGTCGAGCCTTAATCTTTCCCAATAGCGAAGACTGAGAAACCACATGTGCTAAAACTCGACGAGGCTCTGAAAGATCTAATCTCACCAGACGATTAGTGGACTGAATGTCCAAGTCTATAGGTCTCTCCTCTGTTGCGATGTAATCCAAGCTACCCATACTCTCTGCCTTCCTGCTCAAGGCATCTGCTACCACATTTGCCTTGCCCGGATGATAAAGAATGGTGATATCATAATCCTTTAACAACTCAAGCCATCTGCGTTTCCTCAAATTAAGATCCCTCTGCTTGAACAAGTGTTGAAAGTTGCGGTGGTCTGTATAAACCTCACAGGACACTCTATACAAGTAATGCCTCCAAATCTTAAAAGCATGAACAATCGCCGCCCACTCCAAATCATGCACAGGGTAATTCTTCTCATGAACCTTCAGCTGGCGCGAAGCATAAGAAATAACTCTCCCTTCTTGCATCAACACACACCCCAAGCTAACTCTTCAAGCGTCGCAATACACTGTATACATCCCAGAACCGGAAGGCAATACTAGAACTAGTGCTGAAGTCAATGCCGCCTTGAGCTTCTGAAAGCTCTCCTCGTCAGACTATCGGAACGGGGCATTCTTCTGAGTCAATCTAGTCAATGGAGCTGCAATAGAAGAGAATCCCTCAGCGATAATAGCCCGCTAGGCCCAAAAAGCTTCTGATCTCTGTAGCTCAAGTAGGACGCGACCAACTTTGAGCTGCCTCGATCTTCTGAGGATCAACCTTGATACCCTCTCCGGATACCACATTCCCCAAGAATGCCACGGAATCCAACCAGAACTCACACTTTGAGAACTTAGCATATAGCTTTTGTTCTCGCAAGGTCTGGAGCACAACTCTCAAATGCTGTTCGTGCTCCCCCATGCTACGTGAGTAAATCAAGATGTCATCAATAAAGAGACGAAAGAATCAATATACGGCCTGAACACCCTATTCATCAAGTCCATAAATGTTGTTGGGGCATTAGCCGAGCCAAAGGACATCACCAGGAACTCATAATGGCCATATCTAGTACGAAAAGCAGTCTTCGAAACATATGAGGCCCGAATCTTCAACTGATGATATCCCGATCTCAAATCAATCTTAGAAAACACCCTAGCACCATGCAACTGGTCAAACAAATCATCAATGCGCGGCAAAGGATACTTGTTCTTAATGGTGACCTTGTTCAACTGGCGGTAATCAATACACATCCGCATAGGCCCATTCTTTTTCTGCACAAAAAGGACTGGAGCACCCCACAGCGATACACTCGGTCTGATAAACCCCTTAGCCAACAACTCCTCAAGCTGCTCCTTCAACTCCGTTCCAGCCGGGTTTTGACCCATTCGTCATCCTTAATTTCAGCTTCGAAAATGAGTGAATTTCAACTTCTGCGGGTAATACGGCTTCCGTGCCATAAACCAGTAAATAGGGCGTAGCTCTAACTAATGTGCGCACGGTCGTGCGATATCCCAATCATGCGAAAGGCAATTTCTCGTTCCATTGCCTAAAAGTCTGAATCATTTTTCTGAGGATTATCTTGATGTTTTTATTTGCTGCTTCAACGGCGCCATTGGCTTTGGGCCGGTAAGGGGTGGAATTGCAGTGTGTGATTTGAAACTGTTCACATACCTCCCTTATCAAGTTACTATTTAGATTTGAGGCATTGTCAGTAATAATAGTTTTTGGGATACCAAAACGACAGATGATATTGGAGTGCACAAAATCCATCACTGTTTTCTTAATGACAGCTTTGAATGTGACTGCCTCGGCCCATTTTGTGAAATAGTCGATAGCAACCAAGATAAATCTGTGCCCGTTTGAGGCTCTTGGCTTGATCGGTCCAATGACATCCATTCCCCAAGCAACAAACGGCCAGGGTGCAGACATGGGATGCAATTCTGAAGGTGGTGCATGGATCAAATCACCATGTATTTGACATTTATGGCATTTCTGGACAAACCTGAAGCAATCTTTCTCCATGGTCATCCAATAATATCCTACCCGCGGGATTTCTTTACGAAGACGTATCCGTTCATATGGGGATCGCATACTCCTGAATGCACCTCGTTCATAATCTTCTTAGCTTCTTTGGCATCCACGCACCTTAATAAGTTTAAATCGGGAGTTATTTTGTACAACACTTCCCCACTTAGGAAGAAACTATTGGCGACCCTTCGGATGGTTCTCTTTTGGTCCCCATTGGCCTGCTCCGGGTATTCTTTTGTTTTTAAGAACCTTTTTGATATCATGTTACCATGGCTGGACATCGGGCTCTATATTTACCGTGTTGCAATAACCATGTCGTTCCCGGATTTGAATCTCCAGCGGGTCAATGTGGACATTACCCGGATATGGCAGCATTGCAGCCAAGGTAGCTAGTGCATCAACTAACTCATTGTGGCATCGAGGAATATACCTGAACTTGACGGCTTTGAATCGCTTGCTAAGATCCTCCACATGTTGTCTATATGGAAGGATTTTAACATCCCGAGTTTCCCATTCTTGCTGAGCTTGTTTGATGATCAAGTTGGAATCTCCCATGATCAACAATTCCTCTACATCCATGTCAATTTCCATATTCATGCCCATTATGTAGGCTTCATATTCAGCAGTGTTGTTTGTACAGAAGAACCAAAGACGGGCAGTGGCGGGATAGTGTTTTCATGTGGGTGAAATCAAGATTGCCCCAATCCCAACACCTTTTGCATTTACAGCTCCGTCAAAGAACATTTTCCAAGTGTTGGTTTTTTCTGGGATTACCTCAACTGAGTTCACTTCCTCGTCCGGGAAGTAAGTACTTAGAGGTTGATATTTGTCACCGACAGGATTTTCAGCTAGGTGATCCGCCAAGGCTTAAGCTTTCATCGTCGTGCGGGTGACGTAGACTATGTCGAACTCGGTGAGCAAGATTTTCCACTTTGCTAATCTCCTGGTGGGCATTGGCTTTTGGAATATATACTTCAAAGGATCTAGTCTCGTGATGAGATATGTGGTATAAGCCAACAAATAATGCCGGAGCTTCTGAGCAACCCAAGTTAAAGCGCAACAAGTTCTTTCCAGTAACATATACTTGGCTTCATAGCTCGTGAATTTCTTGCTCAAGTAGTATATGGCATGTTCCTTCTTCCCGGACGCATCATGCTTCCCGAGAACACACCTGAAGGAATTTCCAACACCGTCAAATATAAGAACAAAGGCCTTCCTGGTTCTGGTGGGACTAACACTGGCGGATTCGACGGATATTCTTTGATTTTTTCAAAAGCGTCTTGGCATTTGTCCGTCCATTTAATTGTTGCATCTTTCTTCAACAACATGAATATAGGTTCACATGTGGATGTCAATTTGAGCGATGAACCTACTGATGTAATTCAACCTACCCAGCAAACTCATGACCTCTTTTTTGTTTCTCGGAGGTGGCAAATCCCGAATAGATTTTATCTTTGTCGGGTCCAGCTCGATGCCCCGTCGGCTGACTATAAATCCTAGAAACTTCCCAGATGGAACCCCGAAGGCACACTTGGCTGGTTTTAATTTCAAATCATATTTACGCAGACGTTCAAAGAATTTTCACAAATGCTGCACATGGCCGTCTTGCGTCCTAGACTTAATAATCACATCATCCACATACACCTCAATCTCCTGGTGCATCATGTCATGGAAAATGGCGGTCATGGACCTCATATAGGTAGCCCCGACGTTCTTTAGACTGAATGGCATGACCTGGTAGTAGTAGGTGCCCCAAGGTGTGGTGAAGGCTGTCTTTTCTGCATCTTCTTCATCCATCAAAACCTGGTGATACCCAGCGTAGAAATCTACGAATGACTGTATCTCATGTTTAGCACAATTGTCAACCAGGATGTGGGTGTTTGGCAATGGAAAGTTGTCCTTGGGAATTGCTTTATTCAAATCTCGATAGTCAACACACACTCGGACTTTCCCGTCTTTATTAGTTACCGGGACCACATTAGCTAGCCAGGTGGTGTATTGGACCACTCAAATTACTCTTGTTTTTAACTGCTTAGTGACCTCTTCCTTGATCTTGTCACTAATGTCTGTTTTAAATTTCCTCTGTTTTTGCTGGACGGGTGGATAACCGGGGTAGGTTGGCAATTATGCACCACCAAGTCAACACTTAGTCCGGGCATCTCATCATAAGACCAGGCAAACACGTCTTTGAATTCGAATAGAAGTTGGATTAAACTGTCCATAGTTCTTTCATCAGTATGGATACTTATCATGGTTTCTCGGACTTCTTCTAAATTACCCAAATTAACCGATTTGGTTTCGTTTTAGTTTGTCTTAGGCTTATTCTCGTATTGTTCCAATTCTCGATTTATTTCCCTAAAAGCCTCATCTTCATCATATTCCGGTTCTTGATTCATTATTTCTTGGTTAGACGGCGTATCAAGATCTGGGCGTGAAGTCCGCAAGCATATCATAGTATTAAAATCCGCATTATTAGAACTGAAAAGGGAAAATAAGAGAAAATAACATAAATTAGGAAGAATAAAGAGAGAGGTTCATATACTATGAAATATTAATTTAATTTCATTGAATTTTTGAACATAGGAGGGTTTACATCAGTTGGAAAAGACAATAAACTAAAAACACTCCCTGAAATAACTCGAAGTGCAGAAAGGATGGCAAGGCCGGACTACCAGGAATCCCGCCTGACGGGGAATGGAGTTGCCTTCCAATTTTGGAGCTTGGCATCATGCCCCATATATTGCACTTCAGCAGTGCTTGAGCCTTCTCCTAATTGGACCATATGAGCTTCATGCAACGTCTGTCTCATTGCTCCACAAATCTCTTCGATTTCCTCGGCCGTGAAGGTTTCCTTTTCTTCCTCTATGTATTTCGGCTCGACGAATGATTTAGTAATGTGTGGGATTGGATGAGGCAAAACCCAAGCATCCTTATTACGCTGGTCAGCCCATTTTTCATCACCGGGAGTAGCTTGAAACCCTATGCCGAAGAACTTCTCACTGGTAGGCAAGGTGATAGGTTTTGTGATGCCTTGCAAGGACACCCTAAGCCCTTTTTCGGGTTTGTACCCATGTTTGATCATGTTGCTAGCGACCATGATGGATGAATTAGATAGGAAGGGCTGAGGACAAGGGGTTCCCTCCTCACATTGGTCCGCAACCACAATCTCAAAAGCCTGGTAAACGATATGCTCGCTACCTTCTCTTGCTTCCAGGCAGGGGACTGATGGATCCATGTAAATAGACTGCTTGTCTTCTCCATGGACTACAATCTCCTGGTCTTCGTGCTCGAATTTAACAATCTGGTGGAGGGTCGAGGGTACAGCTCCTGTGGCGTGGATCCACGGCCTTCCCAGGAGATAATTATAGGAGATATCCATGTCTAAGACCTGGAATGTCACTTCAAAGTCTACAGGGCCAATTGTCAAGACCAAATCAATTTCCCCTATTGTGTCCCTCTTGTTGTCGTCGAATGCACGGACACACACATTGTTGGGTCTGATTCTCTCAGTTCCAATCTCCATTCTTTTTAGGGTTGAGAGAGGGCAAATATCAACCCTAGATCCTCCGTAAACCATAACCCTCTTCACATAGTACCCTTCACATTTAACAGTTAGGTGGAGAGCTTTATTGTGGGAGGCCCCTTCTGGGGGCAAGTCACTTTTGCTAAATGAGATACGGTTTACCTCAAAGAACCGCTCCGCCATTCGTTCCATTTGTTCAACTGTAGTTTCGGCCGAAACATATGCTTCATTAAGCGTTTTGATCAGAACTTTTTGATATGCACTTGAGCTTATCAGCAAGGACAGGAGTGAAACCTGAGTGGGGGACTCTTTGAGCTATTCAATCACAGCGTATTCAAAAGTTTTCATTTTCCTAAAAAATTCCTCTGCCTCCTCGGCGGTGACCGGCTTTTTATGCGGAAAGCGCTTTTGTTTGTTCTTTTTTAGCTCTTTCAAGTTGAGGTATCTTTCAGACGAGTTGGCTTCAATCACTTCCCCTATGGTATCTCTTCCTTTGCAAGTCACCACCGTCTTGTTGTAGTTCCAGGGGACGGTAGTGGTATCCTTTATGGGAGTTTGTGACGCGCGGCTAATAACCACGGGCTCATTCAGCCTTGGTGAAATTAATGGCCCCCGCTCCACATACGTACATCTTCTGAACGTTCAGCATAGCTTTGTTGTTTTGCAATCTTCTGGGAGGGCTTAAAACGAGCAGTTCCTTCCTGGGTGCCCTGGGGACATAAAGAACAACATCTTTAGAAGGCCTCGTCTCTATTTTGTTTTCAACCTTTCTTGTGGCCTGAGGGGCGGAGTTGCTTTTCTTCACCTCTTTAACTTGCTTGGGCGCCGCTTTGGGCTTTTTCTCTACATACGCAATGGCAATGATAGCTTTTAGGGCCAGATCAAAATCTCGATCTTCACAAATCATACAAAGAATCGGCCCGTTATTGTGGGCAGGCAACGGGTTATTGGTCACGTTGGGAACTTCTTCATCCCTTAGTACCACCTTCTTTTGTTCTATTAGGCTCTCAACTGCCCGCTTGAGGGTCCAGCAATATTCAGTATCATGTCCCTCAGCCCTGAGTGGTAAGCACATCAAGTACCTGGTCAGTAAGAGGGAGAATATGGGTTTTGCCTGTTTTGGGGTACAGGCTACAGCAGACCCATTTGGAACAACTTTGGGAAAAGGTTGGAGTATGATTCTCTAATTGGTGTAAAGTGGGTTCTTCTGGGTGGCTCCCGGGGATTATTTTGTGGAGGGCGAGGATTATATGGATCTTGGCCAGGAGGGTTATTTTTGGGTGGTGGAGCTCGATTTTTAATATAGTGTTGTTGGGGCCGGACATATGGCTGAGCATTCATTATCGGGTAGGGTTGAGGCATCACGGCATACATCGCATCTTGGTGGGGATAGTAATGCCGTGGGGCATCAGAAAAATAGCCTCGGGGCTGACGGGAGTTTCTTACACAGGAGGCCATCATTGCCGCTTCCTCTTTCTTCTTTCTATTAGCTGCACTCCCTGACCCACTCTGGATTTCCTGGGAAGTTGCTCTTATGGCGGATTGGCTTAGAATGCGACCGATCTTCAGACCATTTTCAACCATCTCTCCGATTTTTATCGCTTTCGCAAATGGCTTGCCCATGGTGGACATCATATTCTGGAAGTAGTCATCCTCCTGAGCTTGTAAAAAGACACTGACCATTTCAGTCTCGTCCATCGGAGGCTTGACTCTGGCAGCTTGCTCACGCCACTTAACAGCGTATTCCCTGAAACTTTCTGATGACTTTTTCTTAAGGTTAGATAGAGAATTCCTGTCTGGTGCTATGTCCACGTTATATTGAAATTGTTTGACAAAGTCTCAGGCCATGTCGTCCCATATATGCCAGTGGGAAATATCTTTGTCCATGTACCACTCAGACGCGATCCCAACTAAACTCTCTCTGAAATAATCTATTAGGAGCTCTTCTTTCCCACCTGCTCCCCTCAATTGATTACAATATATTTTTAGGTGAGCTATGGGATCCCCGTGTCCATCATACTTCTCGAACTTAGGGATTTAAAACCCGAGTGGCAGGTGAACGTGTGGAAACATGCATAAGTCGGCATAGGAAACACTTTTCTGGCCACTCAAGCCCTGTATGTTTTTTAAGCTTTGCTCAATGCTCTTCATTTTCCGAGCAATTTCTTCCAGCTCGGGGTTCTTCACAGTTTTGTCTTGCCCTACGGTAGATTCGTACCGAGGTTGTTGAGGGTATGAGTTTGGAATGACGTGAGTCGTGTCTAGATGGAACGACGGTTTTTGGAAGGTAAAACCGGTGGCTCAAAGCTTGGCCAAGAGACTGTTGGTGGTGCCGTGGCGGAGATTGGTGGTGCGGTAAATATATTGGAGGATACTCCCGAAAATAAGGCCTGGGGGCAAACCTCAGAAGGCTTTCCGGCGAAGTGAGCCGACATAGATGGGTACCCGAATGGGGTGGCTGGGTAACTTATAGGGATATTGGAAATTCTGCTCGTTCTGGGAATCAACTCGGGGAAACTAGGGATGGTGTTGGCTGGTTCCCTACCATTTGACCAGGCGTCCCACATTTCCAACATGCGGCAACATAGTATTATGTTTTCCTCAGCCGTGGCTGACTCAGATGCGGGGATGACCGAGCTTGGGTCATCCTCAGAGGAGTTGATGATTGGCAGGTGACTTTCCGATGTCATTTCGACACTTCCTTTCGATCTTGTGAAATACGGGTGTGAAGCCAGATTACCGCAAAAACCAACAACCTAAAAACAACACCTCTAAGAGTGAACCACAAAAACGTTAGATTGAGGCATTTAGCACATAGGGAATCACACGTTGGGGGTATGCAATGCACCTAGACAGCTAAACGCTTTCTACATGTTTTGTATCGGTTGAGTGTTTCATCCCGGCTTTGTTTCTCAAACTTGAACTTTCTTTTTCTTCTTTTTTTGCTCTCCTCTTTTCAATTATTTCTTTCTTTTCTCTTCCGAATTATTTTCCTTTTTAGGGGTATGATCGAATCCTACGTGGATTGCCTACGTATCACGATGCCACGTGAATCAGATCATCACGTAGTTCAAGGAATAAGTACAAAAGGAAATAAACATTCTGATTTTCAAATTTTCATTCATTAGATAAAACTTCCAATTTCATTCATTACATACGTTCTTGGAAATTTAAAACTACAAAAGACTCTGACAGACGTTCTTGGAAATTTAAATACTACAACAGACTTAAAGTAGACTCAAACAGACTTCAACAGGAAAATGAAATACAGACTCGAAAAGGACATCAAGAATACATAAGTGCCTCTACTGCTCCAGGGGCTTGCGGGACATCAGTTGGTCTCGCCACGGGCCTGCGTGCCATGTCTTGCTGGAGGCGGTACAGGTCATCCATTATCTTGTGGACGAAAATCATTACCACTGTGAAGAAGGTAGTCCGGGTCATATCTTCACACTCTTGGCATTTTGTAACAATATAATCAACAGTTTCTCTGACTCTCTGCCTGATGACACCCTTTTCCTGGAGTAAGCGCCCGATCTGTTGAGATCTAGCCTCTAAAACCTGGGTGTCCTTATGGTTCTGTTCTTGCAACTGTTGCAAATCTTCCTCCAACTGAGCCATCATTGCATAATAGTGTTCCCTTTCTGCTTTGAACTTCTTTGCTTATTTAGCCATTTCATTCTCGAGGGTGGCTACCTTTTCTTTCAAGCCTGTGACTTCTTGGTCATATTTCCTTTTCAGCTTTTGAACAAACTCTGCCCTTTCCTCTGCATTTCTTACCAATTTTGCCCGAGCTCTGGCCAATTCCTCTTCAGCTTTGTCCAAATCATCCCCATAGTTGCAAAAATTTTGCCTAAGACTATTGATATGTCACGACCCAAACTGGAGGATCATGACTAGCACCCGGGCCATATTTTTCGAGCACCAACGTACATTTTATCTAATCTTCTTTATTATCTTTAAGGGATAACGAGATCAATAAAATGGTAGATATGGATCATGAACATACATCACATGGGATGACTAGATTGCTAAGAAACTACATAAAAGGTACGAGCTATAATGCTGCCATGAAAGACTATACAACAAAAATTAGCCAACAAGTCACACCAACCTATACATGAGTCGACACCTGTCTATGAGCCTCTAAAGAAGCATAAGTAATGCAACATAGCCGGAAAAGGGCCCTGACATACCCATAACATCTATAACAAAATTCATACCAAGACCACGGCAAGTCCGGAGAAGGGATCTCGCCTATAACCGCTGAATAGGAAAGCCTATTGTGGTGGGGGAGCTGCATCTACCTGTCTATCAGGACCTGCATCACGACATGCAGCGTCCACAAATAAAAAGGATGTCAGTACGAATAAAGTACTGAGAATGTAAGGCAGGAAAGCATAAATAAGAACAGTAATGTAAATAGAGATGTAGGAGATACAACCTGTAGCATATGAGTGCTTCTAAGAGAATGTGACATGAAATGCATGATACATATATACACATAATCTTTTTAAAACATCCGCCTATGTGGGCATC
>ML278623.1:0-14116 GCA_005239495.1 Nicotiana undulata
ATATATGCACGAGGAGACATTCTGTGCCGAGTGATTGTGAGGTTATGCACGAGGGGACATTCTGTTCTAAGTGATATTATATATGCACGAGGGTACATTCCGTGCCGAGTGATTGTGAGGTTATGCACGAGGGTACATTCCGTGCCGAGTGTTATTATATATGCGCGAGGGGACATTCTGTGCCGAGTGACTGTGAGGTTATGCACGAGGGGACATGCCGTGCCTTTTCTGTTCATTATATGTTTGAGAAGCTAAATTTCTGCCTTGTCTTTACGTTTCATTTATTACCCTGTACTGCTGTGCTAGCATACTGTTACCCTATCTCCCCAGCATGTTCTCCTTGTATCTGCCTTACTTGCTTATTTTTGTTGCCATTTTTCCTGTTATTATGTAAAATTGCACAGGTACATATGTTGTGTTGGTCCTAGCCTCGTCACTACTTCGCCGAGGTTAGGCTCGACACTTACTCAGTACATGGGGTCGGTTGTACTGATGCTAGACCTGCACTTCTTTATGTTGTGCAGACTACGCAGCCGGACCCGGTGGCCACTGACGGTCGGAGCATCTCACCAGTTCATACGGAAGATATCGAGGTAGACCCGCATACGTTCGTGGGCCTTGACGTCACCTTCTACTTTCCACTTTCAGCTCTGTCTTACTTTGTATTTCAAAGACAGTTTTATGTATTCATTTTAGATCTTTTGTTTGTAGTAATCTCCTAGATAATCCGTGAGTATGTGTCACCAGTTCTGGGATTTTGTATACGGGTTGTATCTCAAAACTGCTATGTTATATTTTGGTTATTTTGTTAAGTTTCGTATGGTGGGCCATTGAAGCTTTAGTTATCTTGTTCGTATTTGTTGTTAATGAGTTTTTATTTACTTCGAACGTTGGCTTGTCTAGCGGGTTCAACGTTAGACGCTGTCATGGCCCAAAGGTGGGATTTCGGGTCGTGACAAAAGTTTGTTTCTCCACTAGTGATGTTGTTTGAGACTTCAATTGCATTTCCACCATGAAAGTTCTCCAATATATGTAGCAATTGATTGTATTGTTCCTTTGTCAAGTTCTGAATCCCCGTGCTTTGATTTCCAATATCTATTTCAGTGTGTCCTCCGGGAAGCATCTCTTCTGCTCCTCCATACGCATTTGCAGCAGATGCTATGTTCTTTCCTTTTGTGAATTTGAAATCCTGTGGGAATCCATGTAATTTGTAGCACTTGTCTTTAGTGTGTCCTTGCCTCTTGCAGTAGTCACAAAAGAGGTGTGGCCTATTTGCTGGGTAATTGTTTCTATATGGATTACTTCCTGTGTTATTTCTCTGTTGAGTATAGTTTGTCCTAAAAGTTGGATTATTAGGACCACTGACATTCATTGCAGCAGATTCTATCATCAAATGGCTATTTGGCTTAACTTCCCTCTGCTTTTCTTCTTGGATTAGGATGGAAAAGTCTTGTGCAATTCTGGATAATGGATTCATCATCAGAATGTTGCCTCTCACGATTGTGTAAACCTCGTTCAATCCCATTAGGAACCTAATTAACCTCATGTCCTGCTCTGCCTTCTGCATACTCGCTTTGGCACCACAAGTACATTGGCATTTGCATTGAGCATGCTCGTTTAAATTGCTTAATTCTTCCCAAAGCTTCTTCATTTTAGTATAGTATCATGTTATGTCTAGGGTAGCCTGACTTAGGTCGTTAATCTCCCTTTCAAGCTGGTATAGCTTTGCTCCATTTGTCTGGTCGTACCTATCCTCCGATTCCTGCCATAATTCTTTGGCATCTACCACATATTGTAAGTTGTCTGCTAAATCCTTTAAAAGCGAGTTGAGAATCCATGATGTTACCATATCGCCGTATCTCTCCCACACTTCAAATTTCGGATGATCAGAATCTAGCTTCTTACACTTCCCGTTGATGAATCCAACGTTATTCTTCACAGAAAGAGCTCTGAGGATGCCTCTTCGCCAAGATTTGTAACCAGTTTCGTCAAACACTATCGGCACCAATGTCGACCCAGTACTTTCTGAAGGATGCATGTAGAGAGGATTGCTTGAATCTAACATTTCCTTGTTTATGTTAGTTAAACCAGTAGAATTCGAAGTATCACCGGCAGTTGTCATGATCTAGGATTAATCAAATTGCAAATTTTCGAAATGTGGGTGAAAATTAGGGTTTCACGATCTTTGAATGTTAATCGCTAATTGATATAAATTGATGACGAAAATGATAAAACTGAATGAAAATTGAGTTATTTGTGAGCATGTGCTCTGATACCATGTTGAGAAAGAGAAGTGAAATACATTCTCATAGCCCGTTTTGGCCAAGCTTCTACAATCAGCTTATTTTGAGAAGTGCTTTTCTCAAAAGTACTTTTTAAAAAAGTGCTTTTGGTGAGAAGCAGTTTGTGTTTGGCTAATTAATTTGAAAAGCACTTTTGAGTAGAAATTAGTGTTTGGCCAAGCTTTTGAAAACTGCTTCTAAGTGTATTTTTCTCAAAAGTGCTTCTCAGAAAAGTATTTTTGGAGAGAAGCTATTTTTTTCTGCTTCTCCAAAACTGTTTCTGCTTCTCCTCAAAAGCACTTTTTTTCCTTCCAAAAGCTTGGCCAAACACCTCAATTTTTGGCCAAAAGTGCTTTTGGCCAAAAAAAGCACTTTTGGCCCAAAAAAAGTTTGGCCAAACAGGCTATCAATCTGCTATTGTTATGGCAGTTGAGCTCAACCAACGAAGAAGAGAGAGGAACAGTGAAAACTTCTAGAAGAGCAATATTTGGGGAAAATGAAAATCAGATATTATTTCACCAATATGTCCTATATATACATGTGTAGGTAAATGCAATAACTACCATTAGCTAATGACAGAAATACCCTTACTAACTAGCTAAATATGACTACACATATAAATATATCATATTCTTAATACTTGGTTATTATACAGGAATTGCTAATGCATTCTTGTTAATCCTAATTTCATAGGAATATAGGCGTTAGGTTAGCTTGAATAGGCGAGTAGTAATTGGGGAGAATACTGCGAGTAATATTAACCCCGTCAATTAATAAACAAGTAAATTAATTAGACAATTTAAGTGGAAAACTCAACGGAATTGTTAGCTAACCCATAACACTGGAATAATTTCTCCCATTGAATTTGTATGTAAGCTTGCCGGCTTATTTTCTTTAATCTCTTAGTTTGTTACTCTAGATTAGTTTTAATTAAATAATCACAACTTAGGAATCGCTTGAATAGATTAATTATTTCGATCTAATTTAGTTGATACTTAATCACAGGTCCATGTGGGTAGGATATCTGAATTTACAATCTTATATTATTTGTACGACCGCGTATATTTATGTATGCATTTGAGAGCAACAATGTGCTAATGTCTTTTTCGAACTTTCTTGTGTTGAATAGTAGTATATGCAAATTCAATTATTAATCTTCTGTGACGAAACTTTGATCTATACATAGTACAAATTAAAATTCCGTCATGCTAATAATTGGAGGAAAAAGAACACCAAAGTAGAAAGAAACTAAGTAGTGGAAGCAAAGTGCACTACACCCAACACAAATGACACCTCGATCCATGTTGAAAATTCTTAGGGAGTGCACAACTCATTATTTTTAAAATGGAAACTATCAAACAAACGTAAACCACACTTTCTTTTACGTTATAAGGGGGACGCTCAGGTAATATTTTATTTGTGTATGTATATTCATGTTTTACCAAAAATCCGCTATATAATAAAAGGATGGCACATGGTGTAATATGTTGGCTCAGATGCCATGGTTAAAACCCAAGCGTTCCATATACCAAATGCAAGATGGAATCGTTGTTTCCCTTCTCTTTATTTACTTTCTGCTCATTTTCTCTTCTTAGTATTTCCTCTTTTTATCCATATAATATAATTTTAATGTTTTCATGGCATCAATAGACATATAAGAGGTGTATTTGCTAATTTAAAATTTAATTTTTTTTTGCATCTAATCACGTCAGATAGAGTTAGAGAATTATATCGAATTGGACAAAATACACGTAGTGATCATTTTCAAATACTTTATCAACTGTCGGAGAAATACACTTTTCTTCGTTAGTTATACTGTATACTGGTAAAACCGAGCCTATTGAATACCTCGATTTTCAGGTAAGGCAAACGGTATAGGGACATGATCGTAAGGAATCGAAATGCGGACGAGGAGCCCCTCATATCGGGGTTCAAGCAAAGCACTTGCCCTCGGAGGCAGCGGAACCACGTCCTCCGGGTCCGGTACGACTCTCAAGACTTCGGGGAACATCATCAAACGGCTGCAAACGACTAATGAAGGGTCATGATATCCATGTCCAACCGGGTATCACGGTGTGAATCTCGGCCCATATCGACAGAAAATCAGTGATTAGTGGAAGGGAAGATTTTTTACCTTTCTTAGAATTGTACTTAAGGTAAAACTCCCCTACTATATTAGGGGGAAACTAACTATTCATTAGGAATATTGGAACACGCATACCAAGGCAATTGATTGGAATTCTCTTTGTCGTTCAAAGTTCTTAGTTTTGTTCTTAAGTTCTTCATAAGTGCAAGCTTGGAATCGAGGTGTCATGACCCCAATTTCCCTCTATAGAATGTCGTGATGGAACCGAGTCTCTACGACTAGGTAAGCCTAATAATTTACGTAAAAACTTAATATAAAACTGAATTAAAATATCAACACATGATATATAAAAAGAAAATTGTGATTTAAATAGTTACAATTTCCAAAACCTGGTAGAAATAAGTCAATCTAATAGAAAATGTTATGTATCTTTATACATCAAGTCTAAAGAGAATAAAGGAAACAATATATTAGGGAATAAAAGGGGGACTTCGAGGTTTCCAGACGCTGGCAGATATACCTTGAAGTATCCCGTAATCACTGCTCACTGATATCCGGCTGGTGGGAAGAACCTGGATCTGCATAAAAAGATGTGCAGAAGTGTAGTATGAGTACACTACAACGATACCTAATAAGTGACAAGCCTAACCTCGGTAGAGTAGTGACGAGGTCAGGTCAGGGCCCTACTGGTTTAAAAGATAATCAAGGCAGAAGATATAATAATATTTTGAAATGATTGAGAATTTAAACAACGAGAAGTTTTCGAAAATAACAGCACAACAAATAGTGGTAAACTACAGGGGAACTCCCGAGGTATCGCCTGGTAACCCAAAAGTAAATGCTCAACAGGGGAATCTCCCGAGGTATCGCATCGTAGTCCCAAAAGTAAATGATCAATAGGGGGATCTCCTGAGGTACCGCCTCGTATTCCTGAAAGTAAATGCTCAACAAGGGGATCTCCCGAGGTACCGTCTCGTAGTCCCAAAAGTAAATATGCATAGCATGGGGGATCTCCCGAGGAACCACCTCGTAGTCTCAAAGTAAATATGCAAGACAGGGAGATCTCCCGAGGTACCGCCGCGTAGTCCCAAAGTAAATATGCAAGACAAAGGGATCTCCCAAGGTAACGCCTCGTAGTACTAAAGTAAATATGCAAGACATTGGGGATCTCCCGAGTAACCTCCTCGTTGTCCCAAAGTAAATATGCAGCAGATAACCGAAGGAACAACGAATTTACAGCAAGAAATCTTACAGTTTAAAGATTTAATTCAAATCAAGGGAAGCGGGTAGTTCAACTAAGCATGTGACACAAATTGCAAGTAAGAGTTAAGGCACGTAGACATGTGATACTGGGCTAAGCATGATCACTACATATGTTAAGGCAACTTAGTTAAGGAATTTTTAAAAGAAGACAACTCAGTAAGAACCAAAATTTCCACAATTAGCCCGTGTACGCACTAGTCACCTCGCGTACACGGCACTCAATTATTACGGGTTGTTACAACAGTACCAAATCCTAAGGGAATTTCCCCCACACAAAGTTAGACAAGCCACTTACCTCAAATCTCGCTCAATCAGTCACGTAGCATGCCTTTCCCTAGAATTTTCGACTCTAAATGGACCAAATCTAGCCAATAGAAATTACATAGTATAAATATAACTATAAGAAACTAATCTAAATAAAGAAATCATGAATTTAACAAGAATTCAAAAAAAATGCCCCAAAGAGTCGACCCAGGCCCACGTCTCAGAACCGGGTATAAGTCACGAAATACGAACACCCATTCAATATTGAGCTCACCCATACCAAAATTACTCAAATTCAACCTCAAATCACCTTTCAATTTTCGAAAATTCGGTCTAAGAATTTTTACAATTTTTCTCCAAATTTCATACCCCAAATCCTTAATTAAATGAAAATTTTAATGATAGATTAGTGGATATTATTCAAAATGAATGCAGAATCCTTACCCAAATGTTTCCTCTGAATTCACTCAAATTTTTGCCTCAATCCGAGCTTTCTATGTCCCAAAAATAAAAATGAGATCAAACACTCGATTAAGCCTTTTTTCTTCCCAGTTAATCCGCTACTGCGAGGGCTTCACTGCATCTGTGTATTTACACCTGCAGAATTGCCATCGAAAGTGCAGTTCTCACTTAGCCGAGGAATGACCACTTCTGCGGTACAAAATGTGCTTCTGCGCATGCGCTCCTGCGGACCATGTCCGCTTCTGCGATCAATAGGCCTCCCAAGCCTCTCCATTTTTGCAATCATCCTTCCGCAGAAGCGACTCTGCTTCTGCGGCCTTCTCGTCGCACCTGCGACCATAGTAAATTTCCCCAGACCGCATATGTGCCAAATTGCTTGCTTCTCGCACTTGCGGTCAATCTTCCGCATGTGCGATTGCACTAGAACTGCTACACTTCAATAAATATTCCAACTCAAGTCCCAAAATATCATATGAACACGACTGAAGCGTCAAATCACATCAAACAACACCAGAATCATGTATTGCACATCGTTTCTAACCTAATGTACTTTTAAACTTCAAACTTCTACATTCGACACCAAAACCTATCAAATCAAGTCCGATTGACCTAAAATTATGCACACAAGTAATAAATGACATTACAAACCTGTTCCAACTTTCATAATCGAAATCCGACCAGAATATTAAAAAGTCCAATCCCGGTCAAAATTATCCAATTTTCCAACTTTCGTCATTTGATGGAGAAATGACCTACGGACCTCCAAATCAACATCCAGACATGCTCCCAAGACCAAAATCACCCTATGGAGCAATTAGAACCGTCAAAACTCCATTTTGGAGTCATCTTCACACAATTCCAACTACAGTCGATTCCTACGACTTAAACTTCCTGATGTTTTATACGTCAATACCCCTCAAGAGGGGGGTGATTTGTGGGGTGTCCAATTTTCGAGTGCAGTATCTATAGAAGAACATGGTTCTTCTTGGTGTTCCAACTTCTACAATTTGCGGAAAAGTAATTGCAGAATTTAAATAACACAGCAATTTTTACGTGGAAAACACCTGGCTCAAAATATGAAAACACCACGACCTACTTCCCAGTAGGACTTTCCCAAACTCTTCACTACAACTCTGAGCCAAACATCATTTACAAAATAAACTCTTTTGTAAACCTAAGGACTAACTCTAATCCCTTTGTGGCAAACTATTCCTAGCTAATTACGATAAACTTTAAGTTAACTCTAACTTGAACAGTGTGTACCTATTACAATTGCTTCTAGATAAAGCTGAAAGATACAATATTTAATCACCTACTACAAACCACTAGACTCAAAAGACAACAGATGGAATTGGTTCTTCTAGCTGGTTCAAGTAGCTTTTGTGTCGCACAAGGATTCTACTTGCAAAATCGCTTTGATAATTTTGCTTTCAGTTCTTGTTTCACTTCAGTGTCTGTGCGTAAATGCTTCAGCAGGAATGCTTCAACATTTTATTAAATCAGTAGTTGAGATGTTGTTGTTCAATTCTAATGCAACTCTTCCTTGGTGGAAGAGTTTGTATTTATCTCCAACTTCCTTGATCTTGAGTTCTGTCCTACCTGAAATCAAACTCCATCTTCTTATCAATTTGCAACCTTTTCGCTTAAGAGATAACCTCTTAGTTCACAGATAATGTTTATCTCATGTGTATGGACGCTTCTTGTGCCAATGGGTCTGTTTGACTCTATTTGCCCTGACGGACCTGGTTCAACTGGGTTGGCATTTGTCAATCTTCAAAACCATGAAGTGACTTGGTTCAACAAATTTCCCTTTTTGATGATGACAAACTCTATGCTTAACCCTGTACATACTTCAATCCAACATAGACACTTTGTATAGATTTAAGCATTCATCATAGAGAGACCAGGTTCATTAGGTTATAAATATCACAAAAATCATTGAAACTTTGAAGCACATGTCTTCCTCCTTTTGGCATCATCAAAAAGTTGCAAAATGATAAACTTACCATAAGTATTAACAATTACTCATGGACATTGAGGCAACTGCAGGTGCAAAGCATGGATTAATCATCAAAAGAAACCAATAAATGTAAGCTATATAAGAAATTGGGAAATCAATAACAAAAAGCAAAACTCATTGATTAGATAGCAGATCAGGAACCATACACAAAAAGAATTAAAAACAGTCGCAACCATGAGCAAAACAAAAAAACAAAAAGCATAACAAGATAAGACAATTCCCAACTGGGTCATAGAGGGGGTATTTTGGTAGCACTGGACTCCTAAGGCTGGGAAGGGGCAAAGGAGGTTGTTGTCTTGGCTTGAATAAGGGAGAGAATTTGATGAAGAACACCCTCGTTCTTCTCCTTTTCTTTGGCTAATTTAGCTTTTAGAGCATTTTGCTCTGCTTCAACCTCAATAAGGCGAGATTTCAAACGAAGGATATCCGCATCCTTGATCTCACCTTCCTGCACAAGCGTCCTGACCTTGCTATTAACAGGAAATTTCCTAGATGAACCAGGTTCATCCTCAGGAATATTAACAATGTAGTCACAGGACAGCAATGTATTCTTCCCAAAGTAGTCCTTAACAGTAGCAATTTCAACATTCTTCACTGGAACCTTGAAGTGAGCAAGCACAACAGTCAGGATAAACCCATAAGTTATAACATGTGCCTTGGCTCCATTCACAACCCTATCCAAGAGTTAGATAATGAAGGCATGAAAATTGATCTATTTACCCTTGTACAAGTACTCCGTGAGCGTGAGATCCATGTAACTGGCAATGTGCCTTCGCTCTTGCCTAGGCATCAGAAATTTGATCACAAACTCAAAGAACAGTTTGTGTTGAGGCCTTATCTCACTCTTAAACACTGCCCTGGGATCCAGTTCCTGCTCATTCTCACAGAAAGACCTGGTAATTTGAATAGCTGAGGGAAAATCATCCAGATTAGGCCACTTTTGCCTAGTGTAATCATCATAACCCTCAGACGGGATATTCAGTATTTCCCCCAACTCTTTTGCATCAAACGTAATCTCAACCCCCTGAACCTTTGAGGATACCCTACCATCTTTGATAACTACGTTGGCCATAAATTCAATCAACTCATTTCTAGCCAGCCTGCCCTCAAGGTGAAGTACTACGTCCTTCCACCCTTGCACATCTATGGTATCCAACAGGAAAATCATCCTTGTCTCCTCAAGGTCTCGAAACAGCTTCCCCTTCAAGATAGTACACTTTCCAAATATTGTGAGTTTGTCAGTCTCCTCACCAGATACTTACTCTTCTTCTCCACTCCATTCCTCATCTTCAACAATCTTTACTTTCTTTGACTCAGACTTGGTCCTCTTTGCAATAGTTGAGGGTGTGGCAGACACAGATGTTGACTTCTTGGAAGAAGCCTTAGCTTTCTTGGGCTTTGATGTCTTAACCTCAACTGGTGTTGGTTTCTCCTCGTGATGGACCAGGTCCATCTCATCGCTATCAACATGAACTTCCTCAACAAGCTCTCCAACCTTTTCCTTTCCCTTGGCAGGCTTCTTCTTCTTGTTCTCTCTCAGAGCTTTTTCCAATTTTCTTCTTGTTGCCTAACAGTTCTTCTAGTAGCACGACTCTTTGGGGCAGGAGCATCAGCAGATGATGAAGCTTTCCTCTTCTTGGTTGGAATCAGGGTATTAGCTTTCTTGGATTTTGGAGTTCTCTTCTTTTGGGGATTGTAGGACTCCCCCAATGTTTTCAGCATCTCAGCCAACGTTTCCTCAATAGATGAACTAGGTTCATCTACTACTTGTTGTAGTCTTTCCAGACCTGCTGCTGCTTCCCCAGAATTTCTTCCCCCTAAAGCTTTGACTCCTTCCTCAACAATCATAGGAGTGGGGCCACAAATAGCCAGGGTGGCACCTTCCTTCCCATATCCCCTTTTTGAACTCCCTTCTCCCTCTCTCTCAATGTTTATATTTTTCCCAATTTTTCTTCGCATATCCAGCACCTCTACATCCACTATTGACCCAATCAAGATAAACCTATTTTCAGCCACTTCAGTTGCAGACCCAACTTCAAGATTTCCTTTTTAAGTGTCAAATGAACCTGGTGCTTCATCCTTATTTGCAAATTTGAAGGACTCACTAAAGGATTCAGATTCTTGGACCTTGCTAGCTTGAAGTATCTCATTTAAATATTTGGCACGAGAAGTAGATGCAACTATTTTCCTGGCCAACACCTTTACTCTACATTGTCTGGGGGCTGGAGTGGGGCTAGGTGTAACGGCTGAGACTGATTTGGGTGAAGGAGTGGGTTCAGGGATAGGTTCAGGAACTAGAGGGTTTTGGGGGGTCGAAGACCTGGTTTGAGAATGTGAGTTGTGTATCGATGGAGAATTAGAACCAGTGTTGGTTGATGAAGATGAAGCAGGGGGTGGTGAATAAGACATTGTTATGAAGATTTTGGGAGAGAAGAAATTTGATCAGTTTGGTATGAGAGGAATGATGAACTTGGTTCGACGGTTATGTTTTTGAAGAGGGGAGGTAATGATGGCCTTTTAAAGATTTGGTTATTAATTGTACAATGGACATAAGTCTTTAGCAAGTAGAAGTCTAATCGATGCAGGAGTGTCAGTGATTAGATGGTTATGACTCCCTAATATCTAGGCTAATTAAGGTTCGATGGGACTCTTTGGAAAGGGTTCATTTTGGGATAAGTGCTAAGAATTTGAAATGAACCAAATATAGATAGAGTCCTTCTCATGTGTGACTATAATTATTTCAATAAGTGTATGGAGATGAGCACGTACCTTGTCAGTCAGATGAACCAGCAGCGATGAATTAGGTTCATCGTGTTATAGTCTTTAATTTGCCTCAATTTACAAAGATAGAAAAACATCATTAGCAACTAGGGAATCATATTAATACATGGCAAGAGAGTATGGCAGTAAAGTCATGATACTGAGCAACGATTAGTCTGGTTAGTTACCTATTTTAGTGTTTCTAGTCAAAAAAAAATATTTTTGTTTTTTAATTAGGTGATCTTAATCATCCCTAATTCAAGCATGTTTCTCTCAAAATGCTCCCTACTTAGTGCCTTAGTAAAGATATCTGCAATTTGTTTGTCAGTAGCACAGAATTCGATTGAGATCATTCCTTTTTCATAGTTATCTCTTAGGAAATGGTTTCTGACATCTATGAGCTTGGTTCTCTTATGATGAACCAGGTTCTTTGTCATGCTAATTGCACTAGTGTTGTCACAGAAAATAGGAATGCATCCAACCTCTATACCAAAATCCACGAGTTGTTGCTTGATCCATAGCAACTGAGCATAGCATGAGGCTGCAGCCACATATTCAGCCTCAGCAGTAGATAAGGCTATTGAATTTTGTTTCTTGGTGGCCCAAGACACAAGGCAAGAGCCCAAAAAGTGAGCCATGCCTGAGGTATTTTTTTTGTCAACCAAGAAACCTGCATAATCTGCATCAGCATATCCTACAAGGTCGAAATTACTACCTTTAGGATACCAAAGACAAAAATTAGTAGTGCCCTTCAGATATCTCAGAATTCTCTTCATTGCAGTTAGATGGGACTCCTTTGGATTTGCCTGAAATCTGGTACATAGTCCTACACTGAACACAATATCAGGTCTGCTGGCAGTGAGATATAATAAAGACCCAATCATCCCTCTGTATAGCTTCTGATCAACGGATGAACCAGGTTCATCCACATCTAATTTTTGTTGTGGCTATGGGGGTGTCAATTTCTTGAGTCTTCCATTTTAAATCTTTTGAGCAATTCCTTCACATATTTTTGTTGATGGATCATTGTTCCATTTGAGTTTTGCTTGATTTGCAAGCCTAAAAAGAAGTTTAGATCACCCATCATACTCATCTCAGACTCACTCCCCATAAGTTTAGCAAATTCCTTACTCAAGTTTTCAGAGGTTGCCCCAAATATGATATCATCCACATATATTTGCACAACCAGAAGATCCTTACCTTTTTCCTTTAAGAACAAGGTACTGCCAATTTTACCTCTTTTGTATCCATGTTCTAGCAGGAATTTTGATAGCCTCTCACACCATGCTCTTGGTGCTTATTTGAGCCCATACAAAGCCTTGTCAAGTTTGTATACATGGTCAGGTGACTTCTTGCTTTCAAAACCTGGAGGTTGTTTGACAAATACTTCTTCCTTTAGATATCTATTGAGGAAAGCACTCTTTACATCCATCTGATGAGAGTGAATTCCATGTGTGCAGCAAATGTTATAAGAAGTCCGATTGCCTTCAATCTTGCCACAGGAGCAAAGGTCTCATCATAGTCAATTCCTTCTTATTGACTATATCCTTGGACAACCAGTCTGGCCTTGTTTCTTGTAATAGTTCCATCCTCATCGAGTTTGTTCCTGAAGACCCACTTTGTACCAATTACTTATCTGTCTAGTGGTCTGGGTACCAAGTGCCATACTTGACTTCTTTCAAATTGATTCATCTCTTCTTGCATGTCATTTACCCAGTCAGCATCCTGTAAGGCTTCACCAATGTTCTTTGGTTCGATCAAGGATAGAAAGACATCAAACGCACACAGATTTTTCAAAGAGGATCTTGTTTTGATTTTGGATGTCAAATCTATTATGATGTTCTCAAGAGGGTGAAAACTCTGATATCTGTGTGGTTTGATCACCAATTGTTCACTTCTAGATGATCCCATGGTGTCTTGTTGTTGTGGAACAGGATCAGGGCCTAGGTCCATAGTAATTTATTGTTGAGTTCCCCCTGTCATGTTGCTTGGGGTAGTTGGACTTGGTCCATCACATGTTCCATCTTCTATATTTGCTTCAATTTATTCAATGCTTCTGACCAGTCCAAGCTCCTCATCTTTTGGTTCATGTCTCTCAGAAAGAGTGTTACTTTCATCAAAGACGACATGCACTCTCTCTTCTACACACATAGTTCTTTTATTATATACCTTATAAGCTTCTCTATGTGATGAATATCCCAAAAATACTCCCTCATCACTTATGGGATCGAATTTACCTAGGGAATCTTTGTCATTGTTGTGCACAAAGCACTTGCATCCAAAAGCCTTGAGGTGGATATGTTGGTCTTTCTCCCTTTAAGTAATTCATAAGGAGTTTTCTCTACCAGTGGTCTGGTCATGCATCTATTTATTATGTAGCATGCAGTGTTTATTGCTTCTGCCCAGAAGTTATGGGGTAGTTTGTTAGAAAGAAGCATGGTTCTAGCCATATCTTTAAGAGTTCTGTTCTTTCTTTCAACAACCTTATTTTGTCATGGGGTTCTAGGGGCAGAAACGTTGTGATTTATACCATGTTCATCACAGAATTCAGCAAACTTTGCATTCTCAAATTCAGTACCAGATCTTATTGATGTTAGTTGATTTCCTAATTGACTTTGAGTTTTTCTAACAAATGAAGTGAACATATCAAATGCTTCATCTTTAGATGTCAGAAATAAGGTCCAAGTGAACCTTGAGTAATCATCAACTAGCACCATTACATATTTCTTACCACCTCTTCTCAGAGTTCTCATAGGACCACATAAGTCCATATGAACCAGTTCCAACGTCCTGGTGGTACTGACAATTTTCTTGCTTTTGAATGAGGATCTTACCTGCTTCCCCCTTGCACATGCCTCACAGACTTTGTCTTCCTTGAACTTAATGTTAGGAATCCCTACCACTAAGTCCTTAGATACTAATTTGTTAAGCTGATTTAGACTCGCGTGACCAAGTCGTTTGTGCCAAAGGAGGGGATCA
>ML278624.1:0-48424 GCA_005239495.1 Nicotiana undulata
CTCACAAGCAATTCACTGTTCTCGCACTGCCTTTCCTTTAGAATTTGCTTCTATTCCGCTCAAATCTAATCACAATAGGTTCAATGTTATCAATCATAGCCTAAAGGAATCTTCGTTATTGAAAAGCAATGGTTTTTCCTAAATTTTCCTATTTAATTTCAAAAATCGACCCCGGACCCACTTGGTCTAAACTCGAGTTTCGGACCAAACCCCGTTTACCCATTCTCCCCCGAGCACGGATATACAATTGGTATTGGAATCCGACCTCAATTCGAGGTCCAATTCCCCAAAAATTGAAATTCCTAAGTTCTACCCAAAATCCCAATTTTTACCATGAAAACTCTAGATTTTTGGTTGAAATCTTGTTAAAAGATGTTAGAAATTGAAAGAAATTAGTTAGAGATCACTTACCAATGATTTGGAGAAATTTGGGTCTTTGAAAAATCACCTATGGAGGTTTAGGGTTTGAGAGAATTGAAGAATGGGTGAAAATCTCGACAAAAAGCTTCTTTAATAGGCTGCGGATGTTGCATTTGCGACCTGGAGTTCGCATTTGCGACATCCTACACCAGCAGTATTCTTCTGACACTAAAATGGGCATAACTTCTTCATACGATGTCCAAATTCGATGATTCTTTTTCCTATGGCTCCGAAATTTCGATACGAATCTAATGGTTCAATAAAAAGTACATTTGGAGTTCATTTGCTTGGTGTGGTGTCATTTTATGCTTGAAGAAGCGACGATGAAGCATAAAAAACAAGCGCAACCTAGTCTAAACCTATCCGAAACTCACCGAAGCCCTCGGGGCTTCAACCCATACATGAACAACCATCTAAAAGTATTATACGGACTTGTTCGTGAAATCAAATTATCAAACTGACATCAAAATCCACAGATTTAGAATCAAACTCAAGATTTTCTCAAGAACACTCAAATTTTTAACTTTTCAACCGTATGTCCGAATTACATCAAATCAACTATGATTCTCATAAAACTTCACAAATATGTATTACACAACACAAAAACCTTTTTCGGGCTTCGAAACAAACATACGTTCCTGATATCATAAATTTTACATATTATTTCATTTTTTTATTTTATTTAATTAACCAGCACAACAATTTTCTTCAAGAATAGTTTTTCTAAGGCTAGGGACCTCGGGATTAAATTTCGGGCATACGCCCTAGTCCCATATTTTAATGCGGATCTCCCGGGATCATCGAAACATAGATCCAAGTCCATTTACTCAAAAGGTTGACCAAAGTCAACTAGAACCAAGTTGTAACTCTAGAAATTTCTAGTTCTCGCATTATCACATAAAAGCTTTCTGGTTTCACGCCCGTACTGTGCACGCAAATTTGAGATAGTTAAAATTAGTCTTTTGAAGGCCTAGGAGCCTGGAATGGAGTCTTAATTAATAAGACGACCCTTTGGGTCATCACACGAGCAACATTGTTACTAGTTATTCAGTTTTCTATTGCAGTTAGTTATTAAGTTTTACTATCACTTTTGCTATTTCCGCAATTTGTTAGGCTTACCTAGTCGTAGAGACTAGGTTCCATCACAACGTTTTTACGGAGGGAGTTTTGGATTGTGACAAGTTAGTATCAGAGCTCTAGGTTCATAGGTGTCGTGAGTCACAAGCCTATTTATTAGTTTCGCTGATCGGTACAGAGACGTTTGTACTTTATTTCGGGAGGCTATGGAACTGTTAAGAAAAATTACACTTCTTTAATTCCTTGTCGTGCGAAATTTTTTTGACTTCAAAAGTCTATTCTCTCACAGATGGTGAGGACATGTACAACCGGATCTGATGCCCAGGCACCCGCTCCCCCTGCTAGAGTCGCGAGAGGCCGGGGCCGGGGTAAAGGCCGAGGACGTCCACACAGTGCAGCCAGAGCACCCGCACGAGCTGCTACAGAGGAGCCCCCGGTAGCTCTAGTTGGAGGGCATTCACATGAGTTACGTGTTGCTGCACCAACTCTCCCGCCATAGTTTCTGAGCATGTTTAGCGCCTTAGCTCAGGCTGGATTGATTTCACTTGCTCCCGCCACATCTCAGGACGGGGGAAGAGCACAGACTCCTGCATCCCGTACCCCAGAGCAACGGGTTCTGGTCAACCAAGTTCCAGAGGTTATACCGATGCAACCAGTAGCTCCAGTACGACCTGAGTCTAGTGGAGCAGCTTCTGAGGTAGAGCACCTCAGACTTGAGAGGTACAAGAAGTACCACCCTCCTACCTTCAGTGGATTAGCGACAAATGATGCCCAGGGTTTTATGGAGGATGTCACTGTATTCTCTGTACTATGGGTGTAGCGGAGTGGAGTGGGGTTTCTTTTACTACATTCCAGCTTAGAGGAGCAACCTATCAGTGGTGGCGTGCTTATGAGTTGAGTAGTTCAGCTGAGACAACTTCACTTACATGGACTAAGTTCTCGAACATGTTTTTGAGGGAGTATGTTCCTTAGAGTCTTAGGGACGCATGTCACACGGAGTTTGAGCAGCTGCGCTAGGGAGCTAGGACTATGTCAGTGTATGCAGCTCGCTTCAGTGATTTGTCCCTACATGCACTGGGCTTGGTTGCACAGTTCGAGAGAGGGCTTGTCAGTTTATTAATGGACTCCACCCTAGTATAATTATTAGTATGGCTCGGGAGCTGGCCATAGATATTTCTTACCAGCAGGTTGTGAGTATTGCGAGGAGATTGGAGGGTATGCTCGCTTGGGACAAAGAGGAAAGGGTGGCCAAGAGGTCTCGAGAGTCTAGAACTTATAGTGGTACTCGTGCCCCAACTGCAGTTCGCCATGGTAGGGGATATGTGAGTCACCTCATTCACTCACCTCTTCTAGACGCTAGTGATATTCCGACCCCTTCTAGGTTAGGAGCCTTATTATGCACCGAAAGTATCTAGTGTACCTCCTGCACGGGGTGCTTTTAGAGGCTTGTCACACCAGACACGCCCTCCGAGAGCTTGTTTTGAGAGTGGCGACACTCGCCATGTGGTGATGGATTGCCCCAAACTTATGAGGGGTGCACCTCCACAGACTTCTTATCCACCACGTGCTCCAGCGGTTCCTCAAGCTATGATTACAACATCATTTACCTCCCCACTTTCTCAGCCAGCTCGAGGTGGAGGTCGGGGAGGTCAAGGTCTCCCTAGATGTGGAGGCCATGCCTAATATTATGCTCTTCCTGCTCATACGAAGGCAGTTACTTCCGACTCTGTCAGTACATGTATTATTGTTGTCTGTCATAGAGATGCATCAGTCTTATTTGATCCCAGCTCTACTTATTCTTATGTGTCCTCTTATGCCCCGTATTTGGGCATATCGTATGATTCTTAGAGCTCCCATGTTTATGTGTCTACACCCGTGGGAGATTCTCTTGTTGTGGACCGCGTGTATCGGTCATGTTTGGTTGTTCTTAGTGGTTTTGAGACCAGGGCCAATTTATTATTGCTGAGCATGGTAGACTTTGATATTATTTTGGGCATGTACTAGTTATCGCCCCATTATGCTATTCTTGACTGTCACGCTAAGACCGTGACGTTGGCTATGCCAGGATTACCGTGATTAGAGTGGTGAGGTACCTTAGAGTATACTCCCAACAAGGTTATTTCATTTCTTAAAGCTCAACGAATGGTTGAGAAAGGGTGTGACGCATATCTTGCTTATGTGAGAGATGTCAGTATTGATACCGTTATAGTTGAGTCAGTTTTAGTAGTGAGGTACTTTCCGGATGTATTTCCAGCTGATCTTACAGGCATGCCTCCTAATCGGTTCCAACCCTACACCACTATAAAGTAGCGAGGAGTGGTCGATGCAGTTTTACCCGATGAGGTCGGGATCGATTTCCATAGGGATTTAATTTGGTTTGGAGTTGGGTATCTAACTAATCTATATGTGCGTGTTGTTTCTAATTGCACTTCTAACCATAGTTGTGATTGATTCTATTCTAAGCTTGATACTATTGATTGATAAGAGTAATCTAAGTACAATATTTTTGTGAAAGTTTTCAAGGATTAAAAGGCACTAGGGAAGTGACTTTCACCTAGGCAAGTATCTAATGGGATCGAGAATCTAGGACAAGCTTGTTATAATAGGGGTCGTGATATAACCATCACACATAAGTGCTCACTCTATACCTGTTGATACCCAATTTTTCCTCAAATTATTTTTAATTTGCATATATACCTTTAAAATCAAGCTTTCATAGCAATCGGTATTCTTCTATAATTTTTCCATATTTTTATTAATTTATTTTAATTCATCCAGTATTTTATTTTTCATAATTAATTACAAAATTGCATTACAAATGATTTCAAAAACATTTCTTGACTTAATGTATTATTTTTGGTCTTATTAAGACCAAATTATTTCACAATTAGCCAAATTGGAACTCTTTGGCTATAATTGCAATGACTTTGCAATTATAGCCTAATCTTACGCTATTTTTATCCAGTAATTAGTTATTTGTATTTTCAAATACTAATTAATCATTTTAATTTAATTTACTAATCATCAATTTCATTTTTTTACAATTATCAGCTATTTTATAAATTATTTTAGTTGATTTTAATTGGGTATTTTACAATTAGCCATCTTTATTTAAATTATAGCCTAAATTGAACCTGATCCCTAACCCAATTGAATTAACCCAATACCCAAGCCCAATACACTATCCTACCCGACCCAATTGCCATTTGATCTGGACCGTATATTAATTTCAATCATCGAACCAGATCTATTCCTTCCTTAATAACCCCCTTCTCTCATTTTCCCCCTCTCATTCATTCAGTCGTCTCTCAACTCTCTCTAAACGCTCCACCTGCTGAGCCTGTCTGGCCCCTTCTTTGGCCGTCATATTGCCGGAATCCATGGCGATTCCACCATCTACAGCCTCATGGCTCCCTCCTTAACGTGTGTCACCGCTTTTGAGGACCTCAAGTGAACCAGAGGTGGTTCACTCACCTCCTACGATCTCATGCCATTTTCCCCGGCCATCCATGGCCGTCCGAGTAATATCTTTACACTTTCCGGTTGAAACCAGTGGTTCTTTGAGTTTTCTTCTCCTTTCTGGGTTCTCTTTGGAAACCCTAACTTTTAACCCTCCGATTCCTTTAGATATGTAACAGATTTGTGCGCATTAGGAGGTCCTTGCATGTTTTCTTTAAAGATTCTCCTGTTTCTTGAACGGCACTTCATTTTTTCAAAACTAGGGTTTTTAAAATCCTTTACAAAACAGTTTTTCTTCTAATTTCTAAGCATTATTTTATGATTTTATCATGTTTAAACGTTATTTGGAGCCTTTCCGTTTTTGTTTGAGTCATATTTTGATAAAACCCCTAAATTTGTCGGGTACAATCTGTGAGTCTGTGTTATTTGCGATAATGTTTACCTGTTCTAGCATGACTACCTTGCTTTCATATGTACACTGTGTGATTTTATGATTTTTCTCTATATTTGCTGTTAGGGTTTCTGATTCTTTGTCACCTCTGCCTAAACTATGATTGTCTACTGGTTCCTTTAACTATTTGCTACGAATCCCTAATTTTTTGATTAGGGCTTCTGATTTTTGCTTAATATGTGTTATTCCAATACTGTTTTATCATTTTGAATCTTTGAATAAGTATGATTAGTGCTTTATTTATTTTTACACAATACTCTTTACTGATTTTTAGCATTTCCTTAAATGTGTGATATCGTCCTTTAAGTAATATCGATTGCCTGATTTCGAGTATTTCTTTACGTGTGTGATATTCTCCTTGATTGGTACTGATTCTCTGTGATTGAATCTCTGTGAGATTTTCTTGTTGATTTCTAGAATTTCCTACTTTATTTACTTTCCTTAATTAGGATATTCTGAATTTTGTCTTAATCACAGGCTCTATACTTTTACTACTCCTTATATGGTAGAATCAGTTCTTCATTGATTTCTTTCCTTGTTTATCACTGTTTGTATCCGTTTGAAAATGCCTCCTTAATTATAGGGAGTACTTATATTAATTAGATTCTGATTAGAGTTTATTTCTATAATTATGCTAAACTATTACTTGTTACCAGTTTTTCTGCCTATTTTCAAACTATATATACTTCATTCTTTCATTATCAACACACCAATAGACATTGTTCTAAACCCTTTCTCACACACACCCATACTCTCTCTTGCTCTTCTTTCTAGTTACTTGCTACTCTCAGTCGGCTGCAAGCCAAGACTGAGTATTATACTTTCTTGCTCTTCATTCTGTGCTTATTATTTCCTAACTGGTATGTCCTAATTACAATTCGAGTCTCAAAATATGCTTCTCTTAGTGCTTCAATTTATCCTGTTTCTAATGCGTTTCTACCTGTGGTTTTGCTGTGATGTTTGCACTTGATTTTATTATATTGTTATCCATTTTTACATGTTGTGTATACTCTCCCTTAGACTCAGCATATTACCCCCTTTATATTCCTCAATGTGATTCTGTTTAAGTGGTATCCCTTTGATTCCTAGCATGAATATCTTTGTGGTAAAACTGTTTATGTGGTCATTAGATTCTGGGTAAGTCTGTAATACATCCCTTAGGACTTCTCTGATTCTAACTAGTGTGCAATTATGCCTATCGTGTACCTACTCTTGTGTGTTTCCTATTTGTCCCCAACCCCTAATTTCCCTGCTTGTGATTGTTAAACTGGTTTGGTTCTTGTTTCTTGTTCTATGTGTCCTGTTCTGATCTTGAGACCCTGATTGTCTTACCCTCTTCCCTTTCAAACTGTTTCTTTATTAAGGTAAATTCTTCTGTTGTTTTCCCAAACTTATTTCAAACAAGTGTTTTCGAAGGCTGTTTTCTACTCAACCTTTTCTCAAAACTTTATCAAGCACTCTCACTCTACTCCTAGAAATTTAGGTTCTGCCCCTCTAATGTGTGACTGCTTTGGGATCCCTCTGAACTCAGATGCATTAGAGCTGGCCTTTCCACACTACACTTACTCATATGGTTATGAAAATCTGGGTGTGAGCACTGCCCGGGATCCCTTGAGGTCCTTAGAGAACTCTGACACACCCGGATTATATGAAAGGATGTGAAACACTGATGGCATTAGGAACTTATGGAGATCTTGGGCCTATTGGTAGGCTCCCTATAGTGTAACTTTTTTTTATTTATTCATTTATGTAATTTATGCAAATGGTCTGTAATAATTATTTGTAAACAACTATTGGGGATGGATAGTGAAAAGGGAAAATGTTACCTATGCATGTTATAAATGTTAAAGGGTAGAAACCATGCTATTAGGTTTACATTCACTATTTGCGCAATAGAAATCATGTTTAGGATTAAGATGTGCAAAGTATATCATTAGAAATCATGCTCTTTAGGATTCCTGGACACTGTTTTAGCATCTTATTTTTAGTGCTGTTATATCATTTAGAAATCCTGTGCTAGGAAAATATGCTAATAATTGGTATCTTCTACAATCATGCTTCATGCTGCCATGCACACTTAGAAGTCCTGTTCTAGGATAAACAAACAAATAAATATGCCACTCTTGCATCTTCTGAAATCATGCTTACTGCTATAATTATCGTGCATATAGAAATCCTGCTTAGGATTCTGCATATGCATCATTCTGCATCTCTGCATATGCATTGGATACCATGCTTTAGGATTTCATTCCTACTCGTTTACGTACACCTAGTGTAACTATTGATGCATACAAAATGGAATAAAACAACTTCATAACTGGTAATAATTCTATATTCTGAACAACCTAGAATAGCATGTTTAGACAATATAATTTCAAAACAGTTTTCTTAATTCAGGAAATTGGTATACATTGTACCCCCGCCTAGGCAAGCCTTAGGTGATCAAATTGTTAAAAACTGGAATTATGCCCCTTTTTTGTATGATTCCCAATACTCAACAAGTTTTAAATCAGTAGGCAAACTGATTAGGGCCCTTTTCTGAGTTGTAAAAAACAAGTCAGCATATCTGTTTATATTCTGAACTCACCTAGACTCCATGCCTTAGGGTTCTAATTAGCAAATACTGCCCTTAATTGTGTTTGAGTCGTGCTGTCTATTTGCATTACATGTGGAGGTAAATTTGAGCCTTTTATCTGCTCTCCTTTGTTCCCATTTATTGAAGTCCTATGTGTTCTTTGTTTTACGCCTTAGTATTTTTCCTTTAAACCCGAGGGTCTTCCTAGAACTGCCCTTATAGGTAAAGGTCCTAAATTCCTCCAGTATCGTTAGGAAGGAACGAGTAACAACACGCAATAGAGGTCGCTGACCAACACTCGCTTTAATAACCGTTAAGGGGTGGGAAGGGTAGATATGGATATGATGACCGATGCACTAATACCACGTGTAGCCCCTCTCTGAAGAGTGATTACAGGGTATTGTACTGATGTGATCCATATGACAAACAACCTAGGACTCCCCTATCCTTTGTATACATGTTTTAGATTATAACTCTTTCAAAACATTACTTTGATATTATATATATATTTTCAAAACCTTCGTGACACATGTGTGCTTAGACCGCGAATCTTTCAAAACCATCTACTTGTTTTAAACATTAATTGCCTATTTGCTACTTGCTTAAATTCACAAAGTTGTTTGGCCGGGAACCACAATTGAGGACTCCGAGGGGTGGCTAACACCTTCTCCTTGGAGTAATTTCAAGCCCTTACCCTGTCTCTGGTTATCTAATTTTGTTTGTAAATGACCCTAAATAGGTGCCCTAACACACCTTAAAATCGTTAGGTGACGACTCTTCGAATCCTTGCATACCCCCTTTCCAAAAGGAAACGAGTTGTCCCAATAATGTCAAAAACCCTGACTGATCCGAAAGGAGTTGGAAAAAGGGGGCACGACAATACCTCTCGGTAATTTGAGTGACTTTGCACGATTTGGCTTTCTTAAGCCCAAATAGGTGTTCATGCAACACAAGTGAAATTGGCTCAAGTCGGGTATTACTATCTCTTGATTTAACCCTTTAATTGGGGCTATCAATCTCTTGAATTCACCCCAATTTCTGGTTAGCCTATTTTTCCTAGACTTATAGCCTGTTTGGCCAAGCTTGTTTTGGGGCCAAAAGTGCTTTTTTTGGCCAAAAACACTTTTGGCCAAAAATTAAGGTGTTTGGCCAAGCTTTTGGAATGAAAAAAGTGTTTTTGAGGAGAAGCAGAAGCAGTTTTGGAGAAACAGAAAAAAGTAGCTTCTCTTCAAAAGCACTTTTCTTAGAAGCACTTTTGAGAAAAATACACTTAGAAGCAGTTTTCAAAAGCTTGGCCAAACACAAATTACTGCTTAAAAGTTCTTTTCAAATTAATTAGCCAAACACAAACTACTTCTCACCAAAAGTACTTTTTTAAAAAGTGCTTTTGAAAAAAGCACTTCTCAAAATAAGCTGATTTTAGAATATTGGCCAGACGGGCTATTAGTCCCTCTTTCTCAAGAACAACCTAAGTCATAAAGGCACGAATGAGTGTTCGCAACCACCAATTCTACAATTAAAGCATGAATTAGGCAAAATACCACTAACCCATAAATAATTAAGCCCTAAAATTCAAGACCCATTAAATTCTCAAACTAGGGTTAGGTCACAACCCTAGATATGAGTCTAACTACTCATGATAATAGCAGAAATCAAAGGTAGAGATGAAATATAAGCCATAATATTCAAATACAAGATGAATATCTAAAGATTGAAGATACATGTACTCTAAAATTACTCAAAAAGGTAAAACCCAGCCGTTCACGTGCTCGCTAAAACAAAACTTGACCTAAAAATGTCAAAAAGGTCTATTTATACACAGCTAAATTTTCGGACAAAAATTCCCCTGCGGAGGATTCGCGGATGCGTAATTCTGATCGAGTCCGCGCTTGAGCTTTCGCGGTCCCATAAAAGTGAGCGCGGTCTGCGTTTCTTCAATTCTGGGCTTGTATTGGGCTTGGTTTCACGGACCACCTAATTTCGGCCACGTCCGCGTATTTTTGACGCGGACCGCGTTCTTCCGTTAAGCTCAACTTGCAGGTTTTCTGAACTTCAAACCATTCTCTCAGCGGAATTGTGAGCACGTCCGCATAAGATTAATTTGCTGCCACGTAATTTGGACGCGTGCCGCGTTCTTCATTTGAGTCCAAACTGTAGAGTCTCTGAACCTTGTTATACGCTCTCAGCAGAAATCCAACCACAGTTGCGCCAGATATTTTGCGGTCAACGTTAATTCTTGCTAAAAAATAGCCTCTCTGAATCTACTTTCGCGGACTGCGTAATAGTAGCTACCTCAGTGGTAGTCCTTACGCGGCCGCGCTTTTCTGCCGCTCTCAGCGCTTCAGTCTCAGCCATGGATTTGTGCAACTTTGAATCCTTTATGAGTTGATTATGTCTTCTTTGCCTCATTTTGACCAAACCCTGCAAGCAAGCACATTAAGTTAGTTTTCGGAAATACCTTTACGCATTTTTGACCCAAAATCTTAGCAAAAGAGAGCAAATAATAGGCTAAAATCCCTGGTTATTAACTCCCCCAAACTTAAGCTTTTGCTTTCCCTCAAGCAAACAAGTTAATTCCCACCTCCACAAGAAAAAGAAAGGAAAATTTTAGTTGTCCTAAGGTGACTTCATCAAGCATTAATTGGGACTAACAGTTACCCTCAAATGCATTATCAACAACATCATGCTATGACTTCTTGAGTTCCATAGTTCTAATGTGACACAAACGCATCAAGAGTTGACTTAATTCATCAAGGAAGCTCGCTCTCTCACATAGGTCATTATGGATCCCAGACTCCTCCTCCTCTAATCTCCATGAGCTAATCTCACCTTATAGAATGTGACACACAAAACAGGGATTTTAAAGAAGTGCGCTCATCACTCTCAAAAAAATGCCACAAGTCAAGATCTAAGTAGCATAGGCTTGCCCCTTATATAAATCACCACTAATGTAAGTTCATTCAACTTGAAATCATATAGGGTTTTAGCGGGATGTAATGAAGGCTTTTTGGATCAATGTAGGACATAATGAACTATGATGGTATCATCTTTCCTTAAGCACTCCATTTCTCATTTTGGTTCATACTTTCTTGACCCTTTGAGTCATTCTCTTCTTCCTTAGGGGAACTAGAGCGAAACATTGTCACTCTTTCTTCTTCATGACGATCATTCTTCTCCTATTCTCATCATTCCATGCCTTTCAACATTGTTTTCTTGAATCCTTTCAACCTTTACTTTCATGCTTCTTTTCGGCTTTTCATCCTATTCCTTGCCTTTCCGTTTCATCAATTCTTTTTGCTCTTTGAACCTTTCATCACTTTGAAATTCCTCGTCTCTCTCCCAAACTTATGTTTTTGCCAAATGTTCATTATGAATGCTAAGGAAAGATTGGGTGCCAAGAGAGGGTCATTATAAAATGGATGAAGGCTTGTAATGTGGTTATTGAATGAAAAAGGCTTAGGCTCAAAGGGGTTGACTAAGGATATAATAATGATAGGCTATGAAAGTTTTCAAAGTTCAAATGGGACCAAGGAGAGCCTATAGTCACTTCTCAAGTCGAGCTACGCTTAGAATTTGGCTTAGAAAAACATTCGGGGCAAGTTCTAGACTTGTTGGCACGAGACTTGGACTTGAAATTCAATACCTCACCTCTTAAGCTACTGGATTGTTAAAGAGAATAGAGTCGAGGGCCCACAACAATCCTAGCTAAGATTGAGATCACAGATGGCTCACAGAAACCACTGATTCATGTTTTAGTCAACTCAAGAGTCTAAAGGTCACAACTAGATCTAATTTTGTCAACCAACTTGCCTCTAACCAAGAGGTCGAAGGTAAATGTGTTAGTACCAAGTGAAGCCTACTTGCGCCACTTTTATACAATAATACTATATATAAAAAACAGACTCAATCCCTTAAGAAGGTAGTCACGCCATCCATCGTTGGGAAGAGCCACCCGGTTCACACAATATCAACCTTTGGAAAGAGCCATGGCATTAAGAAAACCAAAGGCTTATTGATCACGAAAACATGTAAAAAGAAGCTATCAATTCAAAAAGAAGATACTAAAGAAAATAAGAAGCTAATCTGTTAAAGAAAATTACAAAAGAAGTTATAAAGTAAACTACGGAAATTAAAATGAATATGTATATTAAGGGAGTGAAATGAATATATAAAAAATGGGGATGAATATATACATGGGATGGTAAAGTTATATACATACCAAAAGTGAAAAATAACGATAAGTAAAACTAAAGAAAAATAGTATCAGAATTATTACAAGCCCGTCATCAAATTAAATAAGACCACCCCCCAAATAAAAGTTAGCATCGTCCTCAATGGTAAAAAGCAAAAATAAGATTTGGGAAGGGATAGAGAGTAAAGAAAACTCCCTATGTGGTCTCTGTCTGCATGGGCTCAGGCACTCTGGTAGGGTTCTCAAACTTTGTAGGCTCATAAGCTCCAACAGGATCCTCCAACTGAATCTCCAAGTCCTCGGTCTAGGGCACCACAAATCTTCTCACTGTCTCTCTGTCAGCCTCCTGCTTTGATGGTTGTGATGTCTGTGCTGCAGGGGCAGTCTCCTCCATAAGGAGGTCTAGAGGAATATCTCCGGCGGAAGTAAGCTTCTCCATCTCCCTCTTTAACAACTCCTGATTCTTCTTCACCTTCTTGACCTGTTTTCCCAGCTCCTTGATCACCTTCTCATGAGTACCCAGAGAAGTTTCTTTTGGTTGTCAAGGATCTTCGTCAATGAGTCCTCCACTGACGGAGGCATCTGAAGCTGTGCTGGAGCTACCTGTGATGTGACTGCACTAGATACGGCAGATAACTTTGATGTAGCTACCTACATCCAGTTGTTGATGTTGGATAACGTCTGATTAACCCGCAGTGCATTCTGAGGATAAGCTGAGGAAGAAGGCACAAATAGTGGGGCAGATACAGATGGCCTTGAGGGAGGGGGTGGCTTAGCAACAAATGAACCTTTGGCTGTGGAAGGCTCGGACCCAGTGGCCACTACCCTCGGCTATTCAGACTGGCCATCAGAGGTAGTGGCTTTGCCTTTGGACTTGGGATTGTCTGCTCCCTGAAGGTTGTACCAATAGAAGGGCCTTTTTGGCTTCACCTTGATGTCAAAATCCCTCCCTTCCACATCTTGGTCCTCTAAATACATGGTGAGGAAGTTGGGCTACGAGTATGATCTTTCTTCTTTCCTGATAGCTTTGGTGATGATTCTGGCCATGATGTTTCCCATATTTATCGGGTACCCCGCCATGATAGAAGCCACAATAATTCCCGGGAGACTAGGATATCACTGTCATGCTGAGATGGGTCTAGCCGGCTGCAAACGAAGATGCACCACCCTTTTGCTTCAAAGCTCAGAGTATTTCTAGAAATTTGGACCTCAAGTTTAAGCCAAGCCGATGTTGTCCCAGGGATGGCTATCACCTTTGCAAGCCACGGACGAGCTGCCTCATCTGATGCCACCTTCTCATTTTTATGCATGAAAATCATTTTTATAATTTATTAATTATTTAAAAAAATATTTTATTAATTAATTTGGTAGTTAACAAATAGCCCCTTTGAATTCATTTTAATTACGGACCTAACCTGATTACACCAGCCCAACCCCAAGCCCAATTCTTCACCCAACCCGCCTACCATCAAGATCAAATCCTTGTCGTTGATCTCAAAAGATCAACGGTCCAGGATATAGTTACCATTTTTAATTAAGCAACCCCCCAAACCCTATCCTCATTCTCATTTTCCGCCGTCCTCGTTTTCTAACCTCTCCTCTTCTTTCTCAAACACTCTCCCTAAAAGCTAGCCGCCGTCACCGGAAAACCACTCGTTCATGGGGTTTCTCTATAATTTCTAGACACTACCGGCCTCTCACCTCTTCTGGTTGTTCGATTATGTTGATTTATGAAAGAATCTCGAAGCGATTCAACCCAGATTTTATTCAAAACCGTTTCATGAGCCTACCTATGGCCATCTCCATTTGTGAGTGTTATTTTCTCCGTGTTTATGGCTCGAATATATGGTTTAAACCAGGTTTTCTCTCATCTCTCTCATTTTTCTTAAAACCCTAATCTTATGCTACTTGGGTCTTTTCAGATCCTTGTAGATCTAAAATGTTTTTAAGGTTATTTGGTATTTCTCTTTGAAAAACCTTATGCATTTACTTATTACCAATCGATTCCAATGTTTTCTGAAATTAGGGTTTCATTTAAAGCTCTCTCCAAAAAGGTTTTAAAACTCCTAAGTGTTTGAATCTGATTAGCTTTACTAGTTTGGATAATTGTTGTGTATATGCTTTAAACCCTAGGTTTTTATGCTTACTGCACTGATTACTTCAATTATTTCCTGTTATTGTTTATCTTTGTCAATCAAATATATTAACTGATTTTATTTGAGGTTCGAATTATATTTTCCTGTTAAAGCTAGTACTCCCCTGTGATTTTACCTATGTTTCCGTATTTGTGAATTTAATTAGTACTACTTGCCTTAATTAGACTATTAGTCTGATTTAGGGATTTAGTTGACTCCTATACGGTCTGTGATTGATTTGTTTACCTTATTTGAATCTCAGTCTGAGTCATTAAGGGATTTTCTCAAATTTAAGGGGTCCTTTCCGGATTCTTCTGTGTGAATTGATTGAGTTAATTCCCCGATTAACTGATTGATTAACTTGTTTTATGAACTCTGATTTATTCTTTACCTTAATTGTTCTACTTTTCTAAGTGTTTTATATAAACCCCACTCTGATTTCTCTTTAACACACGAACACATTCAGAAAGAAACACACACGCGCACAAATTGTTGCTCTTATTCAAACCTTTCTGTTACTTGTGTTTTCTACACTGTCTAGTAGGCTGAAAGCCAAAGCTAGACCATTGGTTTCTGCATGACCATAGGATTATTATGATTATCTATATGCATTAGAAACCATGCCCATAAGACTGTTATATGCATTATAAATCATGCTCATAGGACTCATCTGATTATTTGTCCAAAATTTCCATTTTTTCATTCTAAAAAAACCTGCATTCTCACATTTGTGTTAGAAATCTTGTTTCTAGGTCATTTATCAATTCTGCATTAATAATTATGTTCTCAAACCTTCCTGTGTGCATTAGAGATCATGTTTCTAGGACCTTTTGTTGCACTCGCTTAGATATCATGCCTATAGGTAAAATATATATATAATCAGTTTTATCAGTTAGCCATCATGACCATAAGGAATAGGTATAAAAACAGTCTCAACACTTATATATCATGCTTATAGAGATAAACATGTAAAACCAGTTCTGTAACACTTGTGATCGTTTTTCAGCACCTAGACAACATGCCTATAAGGTCTAAACAGATAAAAATATGCCTGTTAAAAATCAATCATTGGTTGTTAATTATGTTCTGATTAACGCTTAGATAATACGCCTATAGGATCCTACCCGGTTATCACGTAGGCAAACATGTAGGTTGATTAAAGTTTTGAAGTTTAAAATTGTGTTTGTTTGACTGCTTATAAACTGCCCAGATTTAGTAAGTCATAAAATCAATAGGCAAACTGATTAGGTATTCACTGCCTCGTCTTAATAAAACTGCTGCATATTCTGTTCTGTGCTCATCTAGATACCCTGCTATAGGACTTTAAATCGTTTGAAACTATTTGTTTGAGGCATGAAATTATTTGTTTATTTGTGGAGGTAAAATGTGAGGCCTTAACTTCTCCTTTTATGTGACAGTCCTACTTGTTTTGTTTGACGCCTAATTTTCTTCTTTTAAGCACCATAGGTGAGTCTAGAACCACCTTGATAGAGGCCCTAAGCACCACCATGGCTATAGGCAAGGGACGGGTAATGCACGCATAAGATACGATATTATTAGAACGCTTAGATAATAATTAAGGGGAGGGTAATCGGGCAATAAAGGATATGATGACCTGTGCGCTAATACTACGCGTAACACCTCTATTTGAGGAAAGTTTACCGAGTATTTCATAGAAGTGATCCTATAGGCTAATAAACCTAGGGCCCCCTTTATTCCCGTTTTAAAATAATCTTTATTTGTTTAAATTGCTTTATGACTAATTCACTTAAATTGCGTTTGGCGGGGACCCACCATTGTGGACCTCGAGGGGTGCCTAACACTTTTCCCTCAAGGTAATTTTGATCCCTTACCCAATCTATGGTAACGTAAACCGCTTTATGAGTTATCCGCTTCAGGTGCCCTAACGCACCTTAAATCCGTTATGTGGCGACTCTTCAAATTCCACACCCCTTCCCAAAAGGAAATGAGTTGTCCCAAAAATGTCGAAACCCAGACTCCGCGAGGAAAAAGGGGGCGCGACAGCATGGCGACTGCTGGGGATTATTAGGCTCTTACCATGACAAGTTTATTTTTGTGAATTAGTCTAAGCACGCTTTATTCTATTGATACATGTGCACCCTTTCCCTTTCCCCTTTATGTGAACTTAATTGTTTATTTTCAAGCATTTATGATTTTTCTTTACTAAGAAAATGACTTGTCTCTTTGTTTTCTTTCTTAACTGTCTTTCAATTGTTAAATACCGTATTTATTATTTTTCTAACGTGCAAATACGTGACAACATGCTATTCACTGTTTCATAAATCATGCTCAACATGATATTCCACTCGTGCGTAATCAATCTTATAGAAACACTTGATGAGTGGTTGCGCTCTTCCTATAGATCACCCTTTAAATTCGGAAAGGCTTATTTGCTATAAAACTAGTCGATCGGCGGTGCAATCGACGGTTCCGTGCCTTTCCCCTCAAGTTATCCGCTTGAGGGTACTAGTCTAGACCCCCATAGCAACCTTACTCTGATTATAACTGTACATGCATCATGGTCAAACATAGCCGGGTTAATATGTTGTCCACATAATAAACTTTTAAGACAAACCTTATCAAAAAGTCCACCGGGGTTTCCATAATCCCAACGGACGCAACCACGTTTTGTGCATTAATTTTGGAGAACTAAATGCCAACATGATAATCATGGATGTATAAATAGTCGAATCAGGGGGGGGGGGGGGGGGGGGGGGGAAGGGCCTAACCTTATTTGTTTTGTAGAAAATGAGGCATGAGGTCCCCAGGTTTGGCATGGTCTGCAATATACCACCACTGCTACTGGATTGGTGGGAAGATCTTTCCTTAAGTGACAAGAAACATGTGAAGAAAGTCCTGGGAAATTTGCCTTCTCTGTTAGACATCCAACCAAACAATGTGCTGATTGAAGCTGCAACCATGTTCTGGGATAATGAAAAGTATGTGATTCGCTTCTGGAACATAGAAATGACCCTGCTCCTAGAAGAAATAGGGGGATTTGCTGGGTTACCTTGGGACAACCCTGGCCTATTGGTGCCGGAAAATCGCACTGCTAAGGGGTTTCTAAAAATGATGGGTCTGAAGAAGAACGCTGATTTGGAGTGCTTAAAGAAATCTTATGTACCCTTTGATTACTTGTATGAACGATACGGTCATAGAAAGTCCTACCGTATTTTCCACGATGATTTCTCTATCACTTCCTTAAGTCATATTCACCGCAGAGTTTTTTGTTTGCTTCCTGGTTATGATAGTGTTCCCAATGATGGGGGACATAATCCACACCAGACTGGCTATGGTAGCCAAAACTCTAATGGAAGGAATCGAGGGACAAACATACACCATAGTCCCTATGATCATAGCTGACATCTACCGAGCTTTGGACCGCTGCTGTCATGACCCAAAATCCTAACTCAGGTCGTGATGGCGCCCAACACCGTGGTCAGGCAAGCCAATGCTTATTATACAAATGAAGCTTCCTTATATGACATAACATTCCAACACTTACCCAGTTTAAGTTTAAGACATTTAAGTAGTAACGGATAACTTATCTAATCTTAAACAATTGTAACCATAAAGGGTCATAAAACTACATATACAAACCCAAAAATGTAACGTCTACTACGTATGTGCCAGGAACTAGTGTCACAAGTCTACAGGAGAACTAGTAGAATATACAAAAGATGGAATAAAACTGTTCTACTATCTGAAAGAAGTAGACAGAAATAAACAAAAGATAACTCCATAGTGCTGCTGAGAATCGCCAAGGGAAGAAGCTCACCGTGAAGTCAAGTCCGGAATGTAAATCTCAGGATCAAGCTCCGGTCTGATAACCAGATGCACCAGCCTCAGAACCTGTACAATTAAGTATAGAAGCGTAGCATGAGTACATAAACAGATATGTACCCATTAAGTATCCTGCCTAACCTTGAAGAAGTAGTGATGAGAGGTCGAGGTGATACTTACTAGGGCCAACAATATATAATAGATATAGACTAAACAGAAATGGCAGTAATGAATAGTAATAAATAAAGGAGCATCAAATAACATTCTCTAGTACCTTTATGTATCAACTTCCTTAGCATACAAGCTACTTAACCTTCCTTTTTCATAAAATCAATAAATACAGTTACAGAGCTTCCCATAAATCATCAAACACATGGCGGGCCGTGAACGTATGGCCGATACGACGTGAAAAGTAAATGTGCATTGCCGAGGGTCGAACGGCCTAAACCATAGATGCATCTATTACTCCGCTCGCGAATCGAACATGCAACGCGTTTAACATAATGATAGGTCTATCCCGCTCACGAATCATACATGCGACGCGGGTGCCCGTATACATACACATAATTATCAAGAGTTCAGGAATTTAGTAGAGATCATACTTAAAGGCAAGAATTTAGCAATGTAATTTGGATGTAACTCTGATGAGTGGTGATTTTACAACTCATTTTGGCCTCTTTTCATTAGATTTTGTTTCCCTCTAAGGTAACTTGAGGTAGTTTATAGTGTGAATTTGCTTGAATTTCAGGGAAATGATGTCATGAAGTGGTTGACGTTGAATTGGAGTGAAATTGAGCAAAACATGGTGAAAATGGCAAAACTCCCAGTGATTCCGCACCTGCGGATAATAGGTCGCTGGTGCGACCTCGCACCTGCGATTATTGGCTAAGCTGCACAAAGATCGCACCTGCGGAGAAGTTCACGCACCCGCGGAACCGCATGCGTGACCAGATGTCCGCTCCTGCGGAAAGTTGACTAAGGCTTCAGAACTCGCACCTGCGAGGATTCTTCCACATGTGCGATAAACGGGCATCAGATTTGGACATTAATGTAAAATCACATTTTCCCATCCCCACTCTCATATACTCGACCTAGCAGTAATTCTTGGGCATCTTTTGGCATACTCTTGGTGTTGTAAATACATTTTGAGAGAGAAGAACAAGTTCTTGAAGCTAGGGCTTTGCACACACACTTGGGTCTTGAAGATTTCACCATTGTGATTAATGATTTCTTATCCATTTATGTATATTTCTTCATTTCCTTGTTTTGTATTGAATATCTAAGTGTCTAGTATTTTTCCAACACTTGAATCTTGTTTATGGGAATATTCATATTTAAAGTGCGGATTAAATACCTTGTTGTGCTTGTGTATTGAATGATTTTATCATATTTATGAAGTGGGTATTTGTTATTTTAATTATTCTTGTTCTTTAATGTTTCCAAAGGGATTCACTAACCCTAGGACTCACCCATTAACTCCGAATTAATTTTGAAAAAGATAATTTGGAGTTGGGAAAGATTAATTAAGGCTTTAACCCTCATTTTATAGATTCTACCTAGGGATAGGATTGAACTACTTGTAGCCATACCCGGAAGTGCTTAATCTCCTAATTAGGTTAGGAATAATTCAATTAGGAAGTCTTGTTAGTCGTTAGGAAAAGCTAATTAAGAATTATTATCCGTGGCTAATTAACATTAACTCACTCATATTTGTAAAATCGTGAAATACATTGGATCGTTACTTGAGTGTAATACCCGATGCATTCATTCTTGTTGCCATTGATCATTTTACTTGCTTTCTAGGTTAGTTTATATTTTCACATTTAGTTATAAACACTTTACAAAATCCAAAATCTTATTTGTTTGGCATTGCTCAGTAAGTGATAATTCTCTAGCATTCCTAATCGCCCTCATATTGTTATCTGTGGGATTCGACCCCAACCTTGTTGGGTTACTATATTTGACAACGATCGCTTGCACTCTTTTAAGGTGTAAATTGAGCGTATCAAACTCCCTAAATATTCTCACAACCAATTCACGGATCTTAGGCAACTTAAACTACATTTAGGGTCACATATACGACACATAAAAGCATGCCCGTAAATCCAAAATCTACCCGACATAACACAATAGTAGCTACACCCGACTCTCGTCACTTCGTGCGTGCGTAGCCCCCTCAAATAAGGACATGTAATTATTTAAACGCACCTATGGGGACAATTCCCTCTTAGAAGGTTAGAAAGGAGACTCACCTCATGCTGAGCCTACTTTCCGTGTCAAGAATGCGCCTGAAACTTCAAACTCGTCTCCCAAGGACTCGAAACTAGTCAAATGATGCATAAATAAATTAATTTATACTAAAAAATATGAAATTCCCTCATTTACTTAGTTATTTCAACTTACTTTGAAAAATCCCAAAATACACCCCCGGGCCCACATGCTCGGTTTCCGGAAAGTTTCGAAGGGAACACCCACCCATAGCCTAAGGATCAATAATATATAGTTTTTGTATGATTCCATGGCAAATTCCTTGGTAATTCTCCCATTTTTCATAAAACCTAGGTTTTTAATCTAACCCATGATTTCCACTAGTTGGTGTGTTAATCTACCTAAGAATCCAAGTATTAGACTAAGTTTAGTGTAGGAATTACTTACCTCAGACTAGCTAGGTCGTTTGTCTCTCTTGCATGCTCAAAAATCACCCCAAGGAAGAAGAAGAATGCCAAAAATGGTTTAAGTCCCGTTATTAAAACACACTGCCCAGCAGCCCCTTCTATGCGAACGCAGCCTGGGCAGTGCGTTCGTGATGAACAAGTGGCCAGGCCTTCTATGCGAACGCGGAGAGTTCTTCGCGAACGCGGAGGCTAGCTTGGCTAGACCTTCGCGAACGCGGCTGGGAGGGTGCGAACGCACTGGGTAAGGGCTAAGCTGGGCTGGCCCATTTCTATACACTATGTGAAGGCGGAGCACCTATGCGAACGCATAGGGAAAGTTTTCACCCCTGCCAGGTCCTTCTAAGCGAACGCGACAGTGCAACCGCGAACGCATAGAAGGAAACCAGATACAGAAAAATCTGGTGTTTTGCATTTAACTCCGAGGGGTACGAAACTCACCCGAGCCCCTCGGGACCCCATCCAAAGGCACTGGCAAGTCTGTATTCATGATATGGACTCACTCGAATTTTTGGAACGTGAAAAACAACAACGAAACTAAGAATTCGACCCCAAAACCAAATTGAGTCACACTTTGAACTTCAAGTTCTAGAATTCACCTTCAATGTGCCGAACCTACCTATACTACTCGGAATGACACAAAATTTTTCAAGAAAGTCATAAATGACATAACGGAACTATTCCCGGTCTTAGAATTCCATTCGGACCTCGATAACACAAAAACACGTTCCAAACCTCAATTCTTAAACTTAAGGAATCATATTTTACTATTTGGCGCCGAAATGCTCAATGGGTAATCCAAAACTCGTTACGGACATACGCCCAAGTCCAAAATCATCATACAAAGCTACCGGAACCGTCGAAACTCAATTCCGAGGTTGTTTACTCAAAATGTTGACCGAAGTCAAACTTGGCCTTAAAAGCCAACCTTAAGGAACTAAGTGTTCCTATACCATTCTAAACTCTTTCGAATCCCGAACCACCCGTCCCCACACGTCATAAATCATCAAAAGCAACTACGAGAAGTCTCATTTAGGGGAACGGGGTCCTAAAACACAAAATGACCGGTCGGGTCGTTACAGCTGCTAGAGGGCGTTCAAACACTTCGAAGGTTGTAATCTGTTGCTGCAGCTTTGGTTATTAGAGCATCTCCAAAAGGGTCAATATCGTTAGGAGTTTCCACGAAGGGCGTGGAATGATCATATATCCTTCTATCACCCTAAGAGGATGACTTATATCCTGGACAGATTAGCTCAACTAGAAAATGCTAAGGCATGGGTGAAGTTCTTCGACAATTTGACCGAGGATCGGGTCCAATGGGTGTTTTAATGGTTCCCTACTGACGAGTTCATCATCAGGTCTAGGGACGCTCCTCACCTAGTGTTGATCGGGTTAAGGGGAATATACCCTTATTTTCCCATCAGGGTTTTGAGACAAGCAGGCAGGAAGCAGATCGTACCACGGGTTGCAAAGATGAGTCATTTCCGGGTGGATTTTACGGATGAAGACATCCCTTACAGGTGCCAAGCTCAGCATATATGGCACTCAAAGATCATTGTGGAGAAGGACACCATCGAGCCAGACAGGTATCATGCGGGATATGCACCCTTCTACCCGGCATGGTTAGAGGACAGCCTAGCTGGAATAGTGGAGTCATGAATCAGTCGGGGGAACAGGGTCATAGATGAAGATGCTGAAACCAAGTAAAATAAAACAAATTGCGCAAGAGGATTCATGACTCTGAGGCCGAACATCAGGAGATACACGAGACATACATGAGACTGATCAATGAATGGAGGGAGATGGTTATCACCTCCAATGAATGGGTAGAATATCTGGAGAAAGGTTTGATGGAACTGGAAGAAAAGATAAGAAAGAGGGTTGTCTATTGCTAGAATGCTGAAGGAAGTGAGGGAGGACATCTAGCAAGAGTCTACCTGCTATTGGGCCTGCGCGAACTGGGGAACCTAGTCAATGGAGTTAGGAAGATCAAGCATGTGGAAGGTCCTTTTTTGGGACCAAGTAGATTAGATTTATTTTCTTTTCAAAATGTAATAAGGCCAAGTGCCAGTAGTGACTTTTTATTATCTTATTGTCGTTTTGGATTCGTATATTTTCACATTAATGAAATGATGCATTTAGTGGCATTTAAGTTCTCCAAATCAACTTGTCGCTAGGCCTACCTCAGGCACAACGAGGCTCCCAAATTAGGACACGAGTTTACATTTCAGCAATATGTGTTTAAATAACGCAAATATTCTTTCTTAGAATTCTTACTGACTTTGCTATCTTTTTGGTTTTTCTTTTCATTTGATTATTCCCAATTCCCAAAAGTTGGTTCGCGCATACTGCATAATCAGCTTATCACACAAGATCCAGGGGCCCTCCACTTTCTCCTCCTCCTAGCCCACCAAAAGGCAAAGGAAAAACAAAAATGAATGATTTGAACGGCACCGAAAAATACAAAAATGCACATGTTGAACATGTGGAAGCTTCTGATGGTCGGGGTACTTAGGCCCCAAATGATGCGGTTTCACGGCCTGAGCAGAAAATACTAGAACTTCAAGGTGAGCCCGAGCAGGTCCGAAGCTTAGCAAACCTCTCCCTCACACTCAATATCCCAGATATCGACCACTCAAACACCCAGAACCCCGTACACCCTCAAAACACACCTAACAAACGCCCACAGAACCCTCATGTACCTCACTACTATACAACCCCACCGCATAATCAAACCATCCTTCCACAATATCAGCAAAACACCTACCATACTCCTCAAAATACCCCACAAATTGTTCCCGAATCCCAAAACTCCACCAATGATCATCATTATACCCAAACTCTCGGTCACCAAAACAACCCCATATACGTGGAAACTCTACCTCACTCCACTCAACCCATATCCTATACACCATAATTTGCTGAGAAGGACCTGCTCATTAAGAACATGGCTGAGGAGCTCAAGAAGTTGACAAGTCGGGTTCAGGGCGTTGAAGGAGGAAGAGGGATAGAAGGTCTGAACTATGAAGATCTATGCATACAACCAGATGTGGAACTATCGGAGGGTTACAAACCTCCCAAGTTCGAAATGTTTGACGGAACAGGTGATCCCAGGGTCCATTTAAGGACTTATTGTGACAAGCTCGTGGGGTTCAGAAAAGACGAAAGGATCCGAATGAAGCTCTTCATGAGGAGTCTTACTGGAGATGCCTTGTCCTGGTACATAAGCCAGGATCCTAAGAAGTGGGCCAACTGGGTGAGCATGGCGTCCGACTTCATGGACATGTTTAGGTTTAATTCAGAGAATGCGCCGGATGTCTTCTATATCCAGTATTTAAAGAAGAAGCCAACTGAGACCTTCTGCGAGTATGCTACTCGTTAGAGGTCAGAAGCAGCCAAAGTCAGACCGACATTAGACGAGGAACAAATGAACAAGTTCTTTGTCAGGGCACATGATCCACAGTACTATGAAATATTGATGGTTATTGAAAACCATAAGTTCTCCGATATCATCAAACTCGGAGAAAGGATAAAAGAGGACATTAAAAGCGGTATGGTGACAAACTTCGAGGCACTGCAGGCCACAAATAAATCATTGCAATCGGGAGGTATTTCAAAGATGAAAGACGTGGGAAAAATAATGGTTGCCCAAGGATCCAAAACTCCATTTGTATACCATACCTCTCCACTCGCATACCAAACACCTCCACCCACATATCAACCATCATCTCCTAGATATTCCCCACCAGCCTCCACTTACCACACGTATAATTCCTAGCCATCCTACTTTTAACCACCCCCAACTCGTTAAAATTACCCAAGACCCCGGCCTAACTTTGACCGTAAACAACCCAAATAATACACCGCCATTGCTGAAACCATTGACCAATTGTAGGAAAGGTTGAAAGAGGGCGGTTATGTCACCCCTATTCCTGTTGTGGCCATGGAGAATTCATCCCAATGGGTCAATCCAAACAAAACATGTGCATATCATTCCGGTATGAAAGGGCACACCTTTGACGAGTGCCGGACATTGAAAGATAAGATCCAGACCTTGATTAATAATAAGGTCATCCAGGCAAAGGAAGCTACGCCCAACGTCCGCAAAAACCCTCTTCCAGATCATAGGGGCGAAGGGATTAATGTGATAGAGACATATGAAGAATGGGATCCCGAGGGATCAATTGGACTTATCAAAGAGGGTGACTATTCTACGAAACCCGCAGTCACGCTCAATCCTATTATAGTGCAGATATAGCCACCAGTTGAGTTTGAGGTAACCGCATCATTTCCATTTGAAGTTGAGGTAGCACCGCCTGCAACTTCACCTGTTCCATTTGAGGTGGAAGTAGCTACAACCTTCACAGTGACAGTGTCAACTACACCACCCTTCATCACCAAGGTTGTACCCTGGATTATGTGGCCGAAGCTAGAAGAAAGGGAAAGGCCAAAATGGAGGAATCCGACGCTGCGCAAGGGATGACCAAAACAGGAAGGGTCTATGCGCTAGAGCATTTGGGAGAATCTAGTAAGCAGGCCTCCAACAAACCGCCCGTTATTGAAACTGGCCTAGATGACCTTTGGAGAAAAGTACAAGCAAGAGAGTATTCTGTTGTTGATCATTTGAACAAGACTCCCGCTCAGATATCTATTCTGTCGCTAACTACAAAATTCAGAGGCATACATGAATGCTCTATTAAAGGTGTTGAGTGAAGCATATGTGTCCAAAAACATCACCGGTGGAGAAATGGCCAATATGGTAGGACAAGTGCTGGAAAGCCAGAAAATCACCTTTCACGAGGACGAGATGCCACCTGAAGGTTTGAATCACAACAGGGCACTACACATCATAGTGCAACGTAAAGACAAATTTATTACCAGAGTTCTGATTGACGGAGGATCCAGTCTCAACATTTGCCCACTGACAACACTGAAGAGGTTGGGCAAAGGCCTTTATGAGATCCCGGAGGGGACTATGAACGTAAAAGCATTCGATGGATCGTAAAGGGCTACCATTGGAGAGACTAATCTCTGCCTGCAGATGGGGCCTACATGGTTTGCTGTTGAGTTTCATGTACTGGATATCTCTGCATCCTATAATATGTTGTTGGGAGGACCCTGGATACATGCCGATGGGGCTGTAGCATTAACCTTACATCAAGCCGTGAAGTTCGAGTGGAATCACCAGGAAATAATTATCCATGGATATGGGAGAAACCCCATTTACACTAGTCATACCATCCCAGTGGTTGAAAACAGAAGAAGGTTAGACGGAGAAACCTACCATCGTATTGAACGGGTCAACGCAATTGAGAAGGATAATTGGTGGAGTAGAAAGATAGCAAGCATGATGTCATGGAGAGGATATGAGCTCGGCAAGGGGCTTGGTAAAAATCTTTAGGGCATCTCCAAGCCGCTACAGCCAAAGCGCCATGGTACCACTTTTGGGCTAGGATATCAGTACACCTGGAAGGAATTTTGCAACTGGTCACCACCGTGGAGTGGTCCATACTATCCACTTGAGCACCCTGTGCCACACCTAAATCAGACCTTCCATCATGCCGACTTTATATGGGGATCAGAGGAGGAAGAAGTGTTGGCAGCCTTGAGGAACCTGTTCCTGGAAGATGATGAAATGAATTGTTGCGTAATTGTTGAGGAGGAGGAGGAAGGCCCTACCATCCGAGCTGTGGAGAGAGGAACATTCCTCAAGAACTGGACTGTCAGACCATCCAGGGCCCGACGAGTCCCGGGGTAGCAAGGCTGAACAACATTGTTTATTTTGTTTTCTAAAGAAAAAAAATGATTTCCCCTTTGGCCTTTAGTTTTAAATAATATTTCCAATGTTCCAAAAACATTGTTTAAATTATTGAAAATTGCCTTTATGATTTCAATAAATCGATGTTTATTATTACCATATTTCTCTCGTATCTTTATCCATACAACATTACTATTTTTTATCTCGATAAACCGGCAACTGTGACATGTAATGAGGCTACGCAACAAAAGGATAGTGATTCAGAAGAAGATGATTCCATACACGAGGAAATCGTCAAAGAAGTAGAGGATTTTGAGAACAAGCCTAAGTCCAACCTGGACAAAACTGAGATAATTAACTTGGGAGATTCTGAAACTGTCAAAGAGACTCGCATCAGCATTCACTTATCGCCATCAGAGAAAGAGGAGTAAACTCAGTTCTTGAAAGAGTATGAGGAAATCTTTGCATGGTCATACGGTGATATTACCGGATTAAGTACATCTATTGTGGCCCACAAATTGCCCACAAACCCAATGTGTCCACCAGTGAAGCAGAAACGGAAATTCAAGCCTGATATGAGCCTGAAAATCAAGGAGGAGGTGACTAGGCAAATCAAGGCCAAGGTCCTAAGGGCAGTTGAGTATCCAACTTGGCTAGCCAACATCGTGCTAGTTCCGATGAAGGATGGGAAAGTTAGAGTCTGTGTCGATTATCGGGATCTCAACAGAGCCAGCCCAAAGGATGATTTCCCACTTCCAAACATACACATCTTAATCAACAATTGTGCCAAGCATGAACTCCAGTCCTTTGTAGATTGTTTCGCCGGTTACCACCAGATCTGGATGGACAAAGAGGACGCTGGGAAATAGCTTTCATTACACCATGGGGTGTACTGTTACAAGATGATGTTGTTCGGCCTAAAGAACACTGGAGCCACCTACATGAGGGCCATGCCAACTATTTTTCATGACATGATACATAAGGAGATTGAGGTGTATGTGGACGATGTCATAATCAAATCCAAGTAGGCCACAGATCATATAGCGGAACTAAGGAAATTATTCGACCGACTATGGAAGTACAACCTGAAACTAAACCCTGCAAAGTGTGCATTTGGGGTACCTACCGAAAAGTTACTGGGATTCATCGTCAGCCGCTAGGGAATAGAATTGGATCAGTCAGAAGTCAAAGCCATCCAAGAGCTACCACTACTAAAGAGTAAGAAGGATGTAATGAGTTTTTTGGGATGGTTAAATTACATTAGTCGTTTCATAACCCAGTCCACATTTATATGTGAGCCAATTTTCAAGATGTTGAAGAAGGACGCTGCGACCAGTTGGACCGAAGATTGTCAAAAGGCTTTTGACAAGATCAAGGAGTACTTATCAACACCACCAGTCTTGGTCCCGCTAGATCTAAGTAGACCACTACTACTCTACCTTGCAGTTCTAGATGGAGGTTACGACTGCGTTCTGAGGCATCACAATGAGACAAGGAGAAAAGAACATGCCATCTACTACCTGAGTAAGACGTTTACTCCATATGGAGTGCGGTATTCTCTACTGGAACGTATCTGTTGCGCTCTGACCTGGATAGCTCAAAAGCTGAGGCATTACTTCTGTGCCTATACAACATATCTCATATCAAGGATGGATCCTTTGAAGTACATCTTTCAGAAGCCCATGCTCACTGGGAAGCTGGCTAAGTGGAAAATCCTGTCGAGCGAGTTCGACATTGTCTATGTAACTCAAAAAGCAGTCAAAGGACAGGCACTGTCAGATCATCTTGTTGAAACCCCTGTGGGAGGAGAATACGAACCCCTAAAAATGTATTTTCCCGAGGAGGAGGTACTATTCGTAGGGTAAGACATTGCTGAATCCTACGACGGTTGGAGGATGTTGTTTGATGGAGTGGCAAACTTCAAAGGAGTCGGCATTGGAGCCGTTTTAATATTAGAGAATGGACAACATTATCCAGTATCTGCGAAACTCAGATTTCCCTACACCAACAACATTGCGGTGTACGAAGCTTGCATATTAGGGCTCAACATGGCTGTTGACATGAACATTCAGAAGCTGCTAGTAATCGGCGATTCAGACTTGCATGTGCACCGGGTACAAGGAGAATAGGCTACCAAGAATTCCAAGATGTTGTCATATCTGCACCACATGTAGGAATTGAAGAAAAGATTCACAAATATAGAGTTTCGGCATATTCCTAGGATTCAAAATGAGTTTGACGATGCATTAGCCACTTTGTCATCAATGATACAACATCCAGACAAGAACTTCATCGATCCTATCCCAGTAACGATCCATAACCAAACGGCATATTGTTCCCATGTTGAAGAAGAAATAGATGGAAAGCCTTGGTTCCACGACATCAAAGAGTATTTGGCAAATGGAGAATACCCAGAGCATGCAAACCATACTAAAAAACGCACGCTTCGGAGATTCTCCAATCATTTCTTCCACAGTGGAGGAACCCTATATAGAAGAAATCCTCATGTAGGACTGTTAAGGTGTGTCGACGCGAAGGAAGCTTCTAAGTTCTTGAGGAGCTACATGCCAGGACATGCGACCCGCATATGAATGGTTTTGTCTTGGCCAAGAAGATACTTAGGGCGGGCTATTTCTGGATAACCATAGAGACAGATTGCATTCAGTATGTTCAAAAGTGCTACTAATGTCAAGTACATACAGATATGATAAAAGTGCCGCCAAATAAGCTTAATGCAACAAGCTCACCTTAGCCCTTTGCCGCTTGGGGAATGGATATCATTGGTCCAATCGAGCCCACCGCCTCAAATGGGTGTTGATACCCAATTTTTCCTCAAATTATTTTTCAAACTTGCATATGTGCCTTCAAAATCACTCTTTACAGTAATTGATATTTTTCCATAATTTTCTGTATTTTTATCAAATTATTTTCCTGTTTATTTAATATTTTTATGTTCCATAATTATTCATAATTATGCATAAATGATATTATAAATAATTCCAAGACATATTCTTGCTCAATATGTTATTCATAATCCTATTTAGCTCCATTAGAATTTAATTGTTTCGCAAATTAACAAATATTGGCATTATTTAGCTAATTTCAGCAACTTTGCGATAATAGCACAAATACACATTTATATCATTTTTAAAAGCAACAACTGATCATTTTTATATTTTTTAAAGTAGTTAACTATCTTAATTTCATTTATTTGGTTTTAATTTCATCTCACACAATTATCAGCTATTTTAATTAATTAATTATCTTATTTTTTAGGGTATTTAACATTTAGCCCATTTGTATTTAAATTCTAGCCAACCTTTAACCCAACCCCACCTGACCCAAAACCCACTCTCTAACCCAGCCCAACTAATATCCTACCTGGCCCAACCCCCAAATCAATCTGAGCCGTTGATAAATCTAGATCAACGGCCCAGATTTCTATTGCATTAATTAATTCCTAACCAAACCCCCAACCCCTCCCATTCACACCCCTCATTTGCTTTCTCTAGTTCTCTCTCTATCTCTCTTTGTTCTTCTCTGGTTCTCTCTAGAAGCCTCCCTTGGCTTCTCTCCTCCGATGGATTCCGTTCGTCTTCTCCGGCTGGTTCCCTCACCGAAAATCATGGTTCCTCATCATCTCCTGGTTATCTATCCTCCTTGCACCGGTCCAGTGATACCCTAAAGCCCTCAGGAAAACCTGGAGCGGCTCACTCACCTCTCATGGTCCCCATGCCACTTTCCGGCCTCCCTGGCCGTCTGAGTAAGAGCTACAACCTTTCCGGCTTGAGCCGTAGACGTCTTTGAGGTTTTCTTAATTCTTTGGGTTCCACGAAACCCTAACCCCTATATCTTTTCGATTTTTTCTAGATATGCCTTAGATCTATGATATTACTAAGCTTTTCTACACGTTTTCTTCGAAATAAAAAGTTTTCCTAGTTTGAACAGTCTTCGTTTTTAAACTAGGGTTTCATAACCCCTTTTAAAATGGCTTTTCCTTCCGATTTTAGTATTATCCTGTGATTTTCATTATGTTTGAATGTTTATCTGAGTTATTTATGCTTGAAAACTTAAATTTCTTAGCCCTAAATCCTGGGTATCTGAGTCTGGCTTTGATAATGTGTTCGTTTAACCTGCCTGTGTGTTTATTTCTCATAAGCGTTATGAGTTTGTGTGATTTTAGCACTTTATGTCCATCAAGGCTCTTATATCTCTGCTTCTCCCGCTTATATTATGTTTGTTAGGTTAATCTTTTTAAGCATCTACTATGTTCTAGTTCGAACCCTTGATTTTATGTGACTCTTTTACCTTACTGTGCCTACTAGGGTTTCCGAGTTTGATTCCCTTGCCTATTATGTGTTTGCAATTTATGTTAATTCCCTTTAAATAATGCTACTCTTGTTTGAATCCCTAAATTCCTGTAATCGATACCTTTCACCAATCTCTTGTGATGATTTCCTTACTGATTTAAACTTCTAAAATATTTATCTTGCCTTGTTTTATGGTCGACTATGTTATCAACTGATTCCTAAATATTTTCTTCAATTAGAATTGGTTGAACCCAGCCTCTATTACATGTTCTGTACTTATGTGATGATAAAACTATTTCCTTATAAGTAACTCCTTAATTAAAGGGATTACTTGTACTGATTTGATTATAATTGATACATAGTTCCATAATTACTGCTTAACTATGATTCTTGCCTTATTTGCTACATAGTTTCAAACTGTATATGCTTCTAATCTTTCAATAACATGGACACGGACAAGAGACTGTTCCAAACTCTCTTACACACACAGAATAGGCACAAAACTAATTTTGTGCACTCTCTTTCACAACCAAGAACTCTCACTGTGCGTCTCTTGTCTTTGCTTGCATGACTGCATTCTTCGTCATACTAGTATGTCTTGATTTAATCTTCAGTTATCCAAAACAATATGTTTCTATTCCTAGTTCAGTTCTTGGCATTTCTTATATGTTTCTACTTGTGGTTCTGATGTTTGCCTTGCAATTAGCATGTCTAGTATGTCTATGTGATCTCCCTTTAGTTCAGCATGTTTACTTTGTCTATGTGATCTCTCTTTCCCTCTATGTTTAGCATGTCTACTTGTCTATGTGATCTCTTTTCCCCATTAGTTCAGCATGTCCAGTACTTTTCTTATATGTTTCATTATGAATTTGCCATACCCCCCCCCGATTCCTGACACTATAAGCAGGTATTCACGATACCTAGTTACTATGTAATCCTGAATCTAATGCTATTAAACTCTTTGGCATGAACATTTGTGATAGATTATTGCTGTAACTAGTTAAGTCCTGTAAGACTACTCTGATGTTAACCTATGTGCAACTATGCTTTCACAGATGTATTACTTGTCCCTCATACCCCCCCTCCTTCCTTATTTGTGTTTGTTTCCTGAACTATGTATGTTTTATGAGTTGCTGATTGTCCTGTCTCTTTTCCTCTTCAAACTAGTTTCATAAAAAAAACTCTTATGTTGTTCTCTAAAGCTATTTTCAAAACAATTATGTCAGAAAACTATTTTCAACTCAACTCCTTCTAAAAACTATGAGTCTATTTCACTACTCCTAGTTTCTAAGTTCAGCCCTTTTCGTGTGAGCACTGCCTTGGGGACCATTTGAGTACCTATTGAACTCTGAAACACAAGGCTAGCATTCCACACTGCACTTACTCATTCCTGGCTAGGGTACTTGGGTGTGAGCACTGCCTGGGATCCTCTAAGGTCCTTAGGAACTCTGACACACCTGGGTTATAAAAGGTCATGGCATATAGCATTGTTGGATCTTGAGATTTGGGCCTATTGTTAGGCTCCCTATAGTGTAACTTCTTAATTTCCGTATTTACTTATGTAATTTGTGCAATGCTGGTCTGTAATAATTAATTGGAAAAATGATTCTGCGGTTGGATACTGAAATGGGTGGTTTTATGCATGCTTGGTATAGATACGTGTAGAAACCATTCATGTAGGTTTATTTTTATATGTGCAATAGCCACCATGCTTAGGAATACATGTCATTCATGCATTAGATACCCTGATGTTTAGGTTTATTTATTTCAGCATCCCCATCGTACTCATATCCACTTGGAAATCATGTTCCTAGTTAAGCAACAATAGAAACGGCTGTTATAATGTTACCGCCTCTGCATTTTCACAATTTACTTAATCTAGAAATCCTGTTTTAGGTTAAATAATAACATCAACTATCAAATCTTGTATTAGAAATCATATCACCTTAGGATTTCATTCTCAGCATGCTCATGTTATCTTGTTCCAAAGTCCTGTGTTAAAACAACATACTGCTACGAACACCTAGAAAAATCATGTGTTAGGTTCAGCAACTTAACAAATAATTATATCTCTGTATGCTTTGTTTAAGAAAACGTGTTAACAAATGGACCTCGCTAAAATAGATTCTGTTGATGAAAACGCTTATGCATTTAGAACAACATGTATAAGTTTGCATCATTTTGCACCTTGTTTTTCATTTAGATGCCATGTCCTTAAGATTGCATTTATATTCACCCATTTATCCTCGTAATAATAAAACATACTCACCCTGTCTAACTATTATTTTCTGAAACCAGGCAGTATAACTGGAGCAGTTCATACGCCTAGGCAAACCTTAGGTATTACCACTTGTTAAAACTAGAAAACTATTCCTCTTTTGTGTACTGTCTGGCTAATTACAGATAAGAATTCAATAGTTTAAAAATGGTAAAAATCCTTTCTCTGAAACTCTGTAATAACACTGCCTCATTACTGTATTCTCGCCTAAACATCATGCTTTAGGTTCTGAAATTTAAGACCTCGTTTGTGGTTGAGTCGTGCTAATTTTGTGTACAACTTGTGGAGGAATACTTGAGCCTCATATTTGCCTCTATGTTCTTCCCTGTATTTGTAGTCCGAATTGTTTTGTTTGTCGTTTAGAATTTTTTCCTTTTAACCTAGGGGTTCAGCCTAGTACTCACCCTCTAGGAATAGTAGTCCCTAACTTCCTCCAGGACTAATAGGATGGGACGGGTAATAGCACGCAATAAGTTTCGTGACCAACACGCGTTTTAAATACCTTCGCGGGGCGGAAAAGGGTAGAATATGGATATGATGACCGGTGCGCTAATACCACGTGTAGCCCCTCTTTGAGGAGTGACATACCCGGTATTGCATTGATGTGATCCATATTGTTTCAAACCTAGAGCGTCATTTCTCAAATGTCTTACTAGTTCTTTCATAAGCTAATAACTCCGATGCTTATTTGAAATCCCCTCTTATTTGAGTCGTTACTTGCTACTTGCTTATTGTACAAATTCACGAAAACCATTTGGCCGGGAACCACAGTCGTGGATCCTGAGGGGTGCCTAATACCTTCCCCTTGGGATAATTTCAAGCCCTTACCGAATCTCTGGTAATGCAAACTAGTCTCATGAGTTAATCACTCCAGGTGCCCTAACGCACCTTAAAAATCATTAGGTGGAGACTCTTCTTTTAACCCTCTTCCTTTAAAAGGAGTTGTCAGAATGTCATAAACCCGATCTCCGCTTAAGGGAAAAAGGGGGCGCGACAACATAGCGACTCTGCTGGGGATACACCTAGGCTTTTACTATTGCAAATTGTTTCGTGAATTTGGACCTTTAATTTTTTATACATGTTTTCACCCTTTCATCCTCCCTATTACATGCCGTTAATTGTTTATTTCTTTCAAATATTTATTCCACATGAACAGAACTAACATGTCTCTTTGTTTCCCTTTTGTAATTGCTTTTAATCATAACTGCGGTATTTACCGCCTTTCTTAACGTGCAAATACATGATTATCTGTTTAAATGCTTATTTATTGCATATCATGCTCAACATTCATACTCCACTCGTTCCAAACAAAATACTATAGCAACGCTTACAATGAGTGGTTGCGCTATTCCTATATTACTACCCCTTAAATTCGGAAAGGCGCATTTGCGGTAAAACTAGTTGATCGGCGGTGCAGTCGACAGTTCCGTGCCTTCCCCCTTGAGTTGTTCGCTCAAGGGTACCAGTCTAAAACCCCATAGAAAACTTACTCTGTTATACTGTTGCATGTATCATGGTCAAAGTTAGCCAGGTTAATGTGTTGTCCGCACAATAGCCTTTAAGATAGCCTTGTCCAAAGTCCACTGGGTTTCCCTCGAACCCAAAGGGACACCCTCATGCTCTGTGCATTTATTTGAAAAACTGAATGCTTCCTGCTAATTATTGATGTTAAATGGTCGAGTCTGGTGGGGGTAAAGGGCCTAACCTTGTCTGATTTGCAAAAAATGAGGCATGAAGTCCCCAGATTCAGCATGGTTGCCAATATTCACCCTAGGCTGTTGAATTGGTGGGAAGACCTCCACTCTAGTGACAAAAATCTCGTCAGAAAACACCTGGGCAATCTATCATCTCTTCTAGATATCCAACCAAACAAAATGATGATAAAGAACGCTACTCTGTTTTGGGACTGCGATAGGTCCGTGTTCCATTTTGGGAATCTTGAAATGACACCTTTATTAGAAGAGATAGGAGGATTGGCCGGTCTAGCTTGGGAATCTCCGGGGTTGCTGATCCTGAAAACCGCATGGGCAGGGGTTTCCTCAAAATGACGGGTTTGAAGAAGAATCCAGAATTGGTGTGTCTGAAGGATTCATACATCTATTTCGACTATTTATATGAAAGGTACGGTCACAGCAAATCGTACCGCACCTACCAAGATGGGACATATCCATCGCCGAGTGTTCGTGTTTATGATGTGTTTTTTGGGTTTGATTGTGTTCCCAATGAAGAAGGAAAGAATCCATACTAGGTTGGCCATGGTAACTAAGACGCTAATGGAAGGGACAGGTGGGCAGGACTTCAGCATTGTGCACATGATCATCGCATATATGTATCGGGCCCTAGAAATGTGTCAACGAGGAGCGAGACATTTAGAAGGTTGCAACTTATTACTCCAACTCTGGCTCATAGAACATCTGCAAAAAGGTGAATACCGATAAGACATCCATCGAAGGATTTGGGATGACCACATCACTTTCCATCACCCAAAGTGAATGAACTTTATTCCCGACATGTTCGCTCAGCCGGAGAATGCCGAAGGATGGGTTGAGTTATTTGGTAACTTAACCGAGGATCAGGTTCAATGGATGTTTGAGTGATTTCCGACAGACGAGTTCATCATTCGGTCCCGAGACGCTTCATTTCTGATACTGATTGAACTGAGGGGGACATACCCTTACGTCCCTCTGCGAGCTATAAGGCAAGCAGGTAGGAAGCAGGTCATACCTAGGGTCGAGAAAATGAGTCATCTTCGAGCAGACTTTCAGAATGATGATAGCCCTCACAAGTGCCAAGATCATCACCTATGGCACTGCAAGATTAGGCTTGAAAAAGACACCATCGAGCCAGACAGGTATCAAGCCAGTTGCACTCCTTTCTATCTTGGTTGATTAGAAGAAGATCTGGGTGGTCGAATCGAGCCAGAGTTCATTCGAGGTCACCGGGTCATAGACGAAAAGGTTGAAGCACAAGTCAAGTACAACCAACTGCGCAAAAGGATCCGTGAATGTGAGGATGATCACCAAAAGATACATGAGTCCAACAAAAGGTTGATCAAGGAATGGAAGGACATGTCTATCAGCGCCAACAAGAGGCTGAGTTACTTGGAGCAAGGTATAGTTGAACTCGAGGAGAAATTCATCAAAAGGATCGAGACTTGCCAGAAGGCTGACGGAGCTGAAGGGGGATACCAAGCCAGAACCTACCTACTGTTGGGACTTCGCGAGTTGAGAAAGCTGATCGAGGGAAACAAGAATGTCGAATCTGGGGAAGGTCTTTCTGGGACCAAGTAAATAGGGGTGTCTTCTTTTCTTCATTAATGTAATAAGGCCTATGGCCATTAGTGCCTTTTATTTTCGCATATTTAGAGTCGTCTATTTTCTATCAATAAAATGAGGCATTTAGCATTTTAAGTTCTCCAAATCAATTTGTCGCTAGGCCTACCTCGGGCACAAAGAGGTCCCCAACTTAGGATACGTTTTACATTTCCGCATTACGTGTCTAATTTCTGCAGTATTTTTCATAACCTCACTGACTCGGTTACCTTTTGTTTTGTTTCTCTTTTAGTTATTATCTTTTTCCCCAAAGGTTAGTTTGTGCATTCTAGCATCATCCGCCTACCGCACAAGATCCAAAGGGCCTCCACCTACTCATCCTCCCAGTCCTCCCAAAGGTAGAAACAAGGGCAAAAGTCAGATGGCAGAATCCAGCGGTATCAAGAAGGAAAATATGGTTGAACAGGTAGAGGCCATTGACGGCCGGGGTATTCAAGTCTTGCATGAGAATATGTCACCACTAGAACAAAAATTGCTAAAATTTCAAGAAGAGCTCGACCAGGTCCGGAATCTTGCCAATCTGTCATTTTCCCTCAACGTCCCTGACATCAACCCTTCACCACCACAGAATATCCAAAAACAACCAAATCACTCTGCACCTCACCATAACGCCACTTCCCCAAAGAACCAAACTCTCTCAGCACCATGCAACACTTGCCACAACAACACTCCACCATCCATCCACGAACCTCAAAACCCCACGAAGGACCATTTACATGCCTACAACAATTCCATCTACGTGGAAAATGTGACCCACTCCATTCCACCTATCTCACATACATCCGAGTCTGATGAGAAGGACTTGCTTATCAAGAATCTGGATGAGGAACTTAGAAAGCTGACTAGCCGAGTTCGGGGTGTTGAGGGAGTCAAGGGAATTGAAGGTTTGAACTATGAAGATCTTTGTATACAACCTGATGTCGAACTACCCGAGGGGTACAAACCTCTAAAGTTCGAGATGTTTGATGGCACTGGTGATCCGAGGGTCCATCTGAGGACCTACTGTGATAAGTTGGTTGGCGTAGGAAAAGACGAAAGGATCCGCATGAAGCTGTTCATGAGGAGTTTGAAGGGAGACGCACTGTCTTGGTACATCAGCCAAGACCCTAAGAAATGGTCAAACTGGGTAGGCATGGCAACAGACTTCATGTACAGTTTTAGATTCAATACAGAGAACGCACCAGATGTGTTCTACGTCCAAAACTTGAAGAAGAAACCCACAGAAACCTTTCGCGAGTATGCTACTCGTTGGAGGTCGGAAGCTGCTAAAGTCAGACCTGCTTTAGAAGAAGAACAGATGAACAAGTTCTTTGTCCGAGCTCAAGACCCGTAATATTATGAACGGATAATAATGGTTGAAGGCCACAAATTCTCCGACATTATCAAATTAGGAGAGCGAATTGAAGAAGGTATCAAGAATGGTATGGTTACAAATTTTGAAGCTTTGCAAGCCACTAACAAGGCTTTGCAGTCCGGTGGTGTGTCTAAGAAGAGAGACGTGGGAGCCATGATGGTTTCATAACAAGCCAAATCCCCGCCCAAATACCAAGTCTACCCAACACCTCCCTTCACATATCAGCCAACCCCGAACTACCAAGCACCCTCACCTTCCTACCAAGCTCCACCGCCCACATACCAATCTCCACCACCCACATATCAACCTACCCCACATAGATATTCACAACCCGCTTCAGTCTACAACACCTATAATTCCCAGCCACCTCACTATCAATCACTCCCTACCGTTAGAACTTCCCTAGGCCTCGCCCTAACTTCTATCGCCGCCCTCCAAAGCAATATACTGCCATAGCTGAGCCCATTGACACGTTGTATAAAAAACTCAAAGCAGCTGGTTATATTACACATATCCCTGCTGCCACCACTGAGAACCCTTCTCAGTGGGTTAACCCAAACAAATCATGTGCATACCATTCTTGCATGAAAGGACACACCATCGAAGAATGCCGCTCTCTGAAAGATAAGATACAGACCCTCATTGATAACAAGATTATTATGACGAAATACCCCGTTCCGAATGTCTGCAACAACCCTTTACCAGACCATAAGGGTGGAGGTATCCATATGATTGAGATAGATGATGATTAGGATCCCGAGGGGTCAATCGGGTTGATCGCAGAAGGCGATGACCCAAATCCTGTGCATACCATTCTTGCATGAAAGGACACAGCATCGAAGAATGCCGCTCTCTGAAAGATAAGATACAGACCCTCATTGATAACAAGATTATTGTGACGAAATACCCCGTTCCGAATGTCTGCAACAACCCTTTACCATACCATAAGGGTGGAGGTATCCATATGATTGAGATAGATGATGATTGGGATCCCGAGAGATCAATCGGGTTGATCGCAGAAGGCGATGACCCAAAGAAACCTGTAGTCACTCCCAACCCGATCATAGTCCAGATTCATCCATCTGAGAATGGCGAGGTGAATATGTCTATCCCACTCGAATTTGAAGTAGCGCCGCCTGCAAAGGCGAAGGCGCCAGTGCCAATTGAAGTTGAGTTTGTATCTCCAGCAAACGCCCTAACACCACTCAAGGTTGCAGTCCTGCCACCCCTAACATACACTCCAGTTGAAGTAAGAATGGACACGCCGATTCCAGTAGCAATGTCAACCACACCACTTTTCTATTCAGATGCTATCCCTTGGGATTATACAACCGAGGCGAGAAGGAAAGGTCAAAACAGGTCTAAGGAAGCCATCGCAGCACAGGGTATGACGAGAACTGGTAGAGTCTATACCCCTGAACATCTGGCCGAGTCAAGCAAGCAAGCTGCCAACCGCCCTCCTCTCATTGAAATCGGTTCCGATGATCTTTGGAGGAAAATACAGGCTAAGGAGTATTCGGTCATCGACCAACTGAACAAGACACCAGCGCAAATATCTATTCTCTCTTTGCTGCAGAATTCCGAGACGCACAGAAATGCTTTATTAAAAGTATTGAGCGAAGCATACGTTCCAAACAACATCACTAGTGGAGAAATGGCCAACATGGTGGGCCAGGTACTAGAAAGTCACAAAATTACTTTTCATGAAGACGAGTTACCACCTGAGGGATTGGGACATAACAAAGCATTGCACATCACCGTGCAATGTGAAGATCATTTCATCACGAGGATCTTGATTGATGGAGGTTCTAGTCTTAACATTTGTCCATTGATAACACTCAAGAAATTGGGTAAATGACTACATGAGATAAAAGATGGAGCAATCAACGTGAAAGCCTTCGACGGGTCTCAAAGGGCTACCATGGGGGAAATCAGTCTATGCCTGCAGATGGGACCAACCTGGTTCGAGGTGGACTTCCAGGTAATAGACGTGTTGGCATCTTACAACTTGCTGTTAAGACGACCCTGGATCCATGCTGCTGGGGCCGTCGCATCAATACTACATCAGGCAGTGAAATTCGAGTGGAACCACTAAGAGGTGATCATCCATGGTGACGGTAGCAACCCTATCTACAGTCGCCTGACTATCCCTGTGATTGATGGAAAAAGAAAACTGGGTGGAGGAACTTATTACCATATTGAGCGAGTAATAGTGGGATAGCAAGATCGAGAGCATCCTGAACTAGGGAGGATACGAGCCAGGTAAAGGTCTCGGTAAGAACCTCCAAGGGATCACGAAGCCCATAAAACTCAAAAAACATGGTACTACTTTTGGTCTGGGGTACGAGTATACATGGGAAGAATTCAGAAACTGGTCGCCGCCATGGAACGGTCATCACTACCTTCTGGAGCAGCCTATACCTCATTTGGAGCAGACCTTCAAGCAGGCCGGCATTATCTATGGATCAAATGAAGAGGAAGCACTTACAACAATGAGGAATTTGTTTTTGGAAGACAACAACATGGATTGATGTGTTATTCTCGAGGAGGAGGGGGGGAAGGCCCTTCCGTACAGGCAATAAGCGAAGGAACATATCTCAGGAACTGGTCTATCAGGACCACCAAAGCCCGCCGAGCCTCAGGGTAGCAAGGCTAAAAACAAGCATTATTTACTGTTTTATTTACTAAACAATTTTCCCTTTTATGCATTTTTCAATTCCAGCAATAAGATCTTCAATGCTCAAAACAAGTTATTCAATTTATCAAAGCATTTTCAATTTCTTTATGAATCCGATATTCATTGTTACCGTTTTCTCTCATTACTTTTATCTATACAACATTACTATTACTTTACTTGATGAACCGATGACTGTGACGTGCAATGAGGCGACGCAACAAACGGACATTGATTCAGACGAAGACGATATACCCGACGAAATTGTTAAAGAGGTCGAAAACATTGTAAATAGACCTAAGTACAACTTAGACGAGACTGAGGTTGTCAACTTGGGAGAGTAAAAAAACGTCAAGGAAACACACATCAATATCCATTTGTCACCGTCACAGAAGAAAGAGTATACAGAGTTCCTAAGGGAGTATGAGGACATATTCGCCTGGTCGTATGATGACATGGCTGGTCTAAGTACGTCCATCATGGCTCAAAAACTGCCCAATCAGACATGTCCACCAGTAAAGCAAAAGCTCAGAAAGTTCAAACCTGACATGAGCTTGAAAATCAAAGAAGAAGTTACCAAGAAGATCAACGTCAAAGTTCTCCGGGTAGTTTAGTACCCGACATGGTTAGCCAACATCGTACCTATGCCAAAGAAAGACGGGAAGGTCAGAGTCTGTGTCGACTACCGGGATCTCAATTGGGCGAGTCCGAAAGATGACTTCCCCTTGCCAACATACTCATTTTAATTGACAACTGCGCCAAACACGAGCTACAGTCCTTTGTAGATTACTTCGCTGGTTATCATCAAATCTGGATGGATGAGGAGGATGCTGATAAAATGGCATTCATCACGCCCTGGGGAGTGTACTGTTACAAGATGATGTCGTTCGGTTTAAAAAATGCAGGGGCCACCTACATGAGGGCCATGACTACCATATTTCATGACATGATTCACAAAGAGATCGAGGTGTATGTGGACGACGTCATTATCAAATAAACGAAAGTTGCTGATCACATGGAAGATTTAAGGAAGTTCTTCAACATGTTGAGAAAATATAATCTGAAGCTGAACCCCGCAAAGTGTGCATTCGGGGTTTCTGCTGGAAAAATGCTTGGATTCATTGTGAGCCGTCGGGGAATAGAATTGGATCTGTCAAAGGTCAAAGCCATTCAAGAACTACCACCGCCAAGAAACAAGAGAGATGTTATGAGTTTCTTGGGGAGGCTCAATTACATCAGCCGATTCATAGCACAGTCTACAGTCATCTGTGAGCCGATCTTCAAAATGTTAAAGAAGGTGAGACTAAGTGGACCGAGGATTGTCAAAAAGCTTTTGACAGAATCAAGGAGTATCTATCCACACCGTCGGTCTTGGTACCACCTGAGCCAGGTAGACCCCTGCTACTCTACCTTGCCGTACTAGATGGAGCTTTGGGTTGCATTCTGGGGAAACATGACGAAACAGGAAGGAAGGAACAAGCTATTTATTATCTCAGCAAGAAGTTCACTCCGTATAAAGCCCGGTATTCTTTGCTGGAACGCACTTGCTGCGCTTTGACTTGGGTCGCTCAGAAGCAGAGGCACTACTTATGTGCCTACACAACATATCTCATATCAAGGATGGATCCATTGAAGTACATTTTTCAGAAGCCCATGCCCACTGACAAGCTAGCCAAGTGGCAAATCCTGCTGTGTGAGTTCGACACTATTTATGTGACTCAAAAAGCGGTCAAGAGACAGGCATTAGCAAACCATCTTGCTGAGAATCCAGTGGACGAAGAATACAAACCCCTAAAAACGTATTTTTTTTATGAAGAAGTATCATTCGTAGGAGAAGACATTGCAGAATCCTACGACGGTTGGAGGATGTTCTTTAATGGTGCAGCAAACTTCAAAGGAGTCGGTATCGGAGCAGTCTTAATATTGGAAACAGGTCACCATTATCCGGTATCCGCCAAGCTCAGGTTTCCCTGCACCAACAATATGGCTGAATACGAGGCCTGTATCTTAGGGCTCAACATGCCCATTGACATGAACGTCCAGGATTTGTTAGTGATTGGTGACTCGGATCTATTGGTACATCAGGTACAAGGAGAATGAGCAACCAAAAATTCCAAGATATTACCCTATCTACATCACGTTTAGGAGTTGAGAAAGAGGTTCACAAAGATAGAGTTCCGGCATGTCCCCAGAATCCAGAATGAGTTCGCCGATGCTCTGGCTACCTTGTTATCTATGATTCAGCATCCAGCCAAAACTTTCATTGATCCCATCCCAGTGAAAATTCACAATCATCCGTCCTACTGTGCCTATGTCGAAGAAAAAGCGGACGAAAATCCTTGGTTCCATGACGTCAAGGGATTTTTGGCGAAAAGAGAATACCCAGAACCTGCAAACGCCACTCAGAAGCGCACACTTCGGAGATTGTCTAATAATTTCTTTCACAACGGAGGAATCCTGTATAGGAGGACTCCTGATTTGGGGTTATTAAGGTGCATCAACGCGAAAGAAGCATCAAAACTATTGGAAGAAATCCATGCTGGGACCTGCGGTCCACATATGAACGTGTTTGTATTAGCAAAGAAGATACTCTGAGCTGGTTACTTCTGGATGACCATGGAAACAGACTGCATCCAGTACGTCCGGAAATGCCACCGCTGTAAGATACATGGAGATGTGATAAAGGTACCTCCGAGTGATCTTAACGCAACAAGTTCACCATGGTCGTTCGCCGCCTGGGGCATGGACGTCATTGGACCAATCGAGCCTGCCGCCTCCAATGGACACAAGTTTATTCTGGTTGCCATTGATTAATTTACTAAATGGGCCGAAGCAGCCTCCTACAAAGCAGTTACCAAGAAAGTCGTGGCCGACTTTGTCCGCGATAGCGTTATTTGTCGGTTCGGATTTCTAGAGTCAATCATCACTGACAATAGTTCTAATCTCAACAGTGACTTGATGAAATCCATGTGTGAAACATTCAAGATCAAACAAAAGAACTCCACAACTTACAGACTCAGATGAATGGAGCTGTAGAAGCCGCTAACAAAAACATCAAGAAGATACTAAGGAAGATGATAGAAAGGCACAAGCAATGTCATGAGAAGTTATCATTCGCCCTACTAGGGTATCGCACCACAGTCCGCACATCAACCGGGGCAACCCTCTACATGCTAGTTTATGATACATAGGTCGTTATTCATGCTGAGGTTGAGATTCCATCTCTGAGAATTATACAAGAAGTTGAGCTCAACGACGCGGAATGGTTAAGGAACCGTTATGAGCAACTAGCCCTCATAGACGGAAAGAGAATGACTGGAGTTTGTCATGGTCAACTATATCAGAACAGAATGACTAGAGCCTTCAACAAGAAAGTCAAGACAAGACGATTCACACCAGGGTAGCTGGTGCTATAGAAAATCTTTCCACACTAAGACGAAGCCAAAGGGAAGTTTTCTCCCAACTGGCAAGGTCCGTACATGGTTCACAGAGTGCTGACAGGAGGAGCACTCATACTTGCAGAAATGGACGGAGAAGTTTGGCCAAAACCAATCAATTCAGATGCAATCAAGCACTACTATGTGTAATTCCTTATGCTTTTGTCAACAATGTTAATTGAACTACGCCTGACCTAATTCCCATTTAAGAGGAGATACGTAGGCAACCCTATGGGTTCAGTCACAATTCAATAAAATTTCATTTTTCCCCGTAATTGGAAACTGGGGCAGAATTTTGAGGAAGACCCTCAAAATTTTGAAGCAAGTTCAGCCAATCGCCGCACGAGCAACAGTCAGAAGTATCCACCAATCAAACTGGGGCAAAATTTTGAGGAGGACCCTCAAAATTCTGTAGTAGGAGAGGTTGCAATGTCTCGAACCGCATCACGGTCGTCGGTTCATCTAAAACTATTTTATGCTTATATTACTCTTTTACAAATCATGCATATTTATTGAAACATCTTGTTTAGCAAACGCTACCCCCGGTGATACAGACAGTATCATCACAATCAAGCAAACACGACAAGCAAAGCCGGCAGGGATATGAACTAACCTTCCCTTTACAGAACTCACGATCTTTCTTTGGATGCAGGCGCAAAGATGGAAAGGGCCCCAAAAAACATATTATTCGCTCGAAGGACATACATTGTTATCAAGATTGTCACTCAAGCCAACATTCAATATTAGCACAAACGACGCTTCAATTATCGCAGTACTCACAACAATCACAGTGCCACAATTCGTCATCAGCTAAGAACTCATATCTGCATATTATTTCCTGCATTCACATTGAATAAGGCTACCATTCTGCCTTCCGAGACTAAACATTGTCTCCATCTGCATAAGGCTACCATTCTGCCTTCCGAGGCTAAACGCTGTCTCCGCCTGCATCTTATCCTCTGCATAAGGCTACATTCTGCCTTCTGAGACTAAACGTTGTCTCCGCCTACATCTTATCCCTTGCATAAGGCTACCATTCTGCCTTCCGAGACTAAACACTGTCTCCATCCACATTTACATCTGCATAAGGCTACAATTATGCCTTCCGAGGTTAAAACGCTACCTTCATTTGCATTTTGCATAGCATAAGGCTACCATTCTGTCTTCCGAGACTAAACGCTGTCTCCATTTGCATTTCTTTCTACATAAGGCTACCAATCTGCCTTCCGAGGTTAAACGCTACCTCCATCTGAATTTTGCATTGCATAAGGCTATCATTCTGCCTTCCGAGGATAAGCGTTGCGTCCCTTTTACTTTTCAAAGCAACTATTGTCTCTACCAGTATCTACTTCGTTTCCTTCCGGGCTAAGCTCTGCCCTTTTAATTCGCAAGATTAAGCTCTATCTTGATAGCACCATACTATTTCATATTTCATGTGCTGAAATATCGCCAATCTATCCAAAGGCGTCATCGTTCAGAGGCACCATATTCATGGCCCGAGAACATCATTGCATGGCCTGAGGATCTCTTTTATCAGTTTGCATATCATTATTAAAAGGCACCATGATTCGGAGGCACCATCCTCATGGCCCGAGAACATCATTTCATAGCCTGCGAATCCCGCATCAAGCGATTCATGGCCCAGGACATCATGGTCTAAGGATGTTATTCTCTACCGTCCAAAGACAACATTCATAGTCCAATGGGAACTTGCATCATATTTAAATTACGCACAATATATGCTTGTTATTCATCTGCAGGAAATCCGGCCAGGGACTGCCATCCAGGCAGGAGCGGACCGCTCCAGTACTCCTAACTACCCCGTAAACCATTTTGCTCACCTTGCTTTGCACCTTGCGCCCGTCCTTATAAAACGTCACCGGTATACTTCGTCGGTGACTCTTGAACTACATACGGCCTGATTCCTGTAAAACCAGGGATATGTAGGCACCTCAGAAACTAGGGTGCGGCCTCAATCTTTCGAGCCATTTTACTCGGTCAAAATTGGCCATCATATCTTTACCCGACAACTCTTTCATCCTTCTCGGGTAAAGAGGGGCAGCTGTTGATACCCAATTTTTCTCAAATTATTTTTCAAACTTGCATATGTGCCTTCAAAATCACTCTTTACAGTAATTGATATTTTTTCATAATTTTCTGTGTTTTTATCAAATTATTTTCCGGTTTATTTAATATTTTTATGTTCCACAATTATTAATAATTATGCATAAATGATATTATAAATAACTCCAAGACATCTTCTTGCTCAATATGTTATTCATAATCATATTTAGCTCCATTAGAATTTAATTGTTTCGCAAATTAACCAATATTGACATTATTTAGCTAATTTCAGCAACTTTGCGATAATAGCACAAATATAAATTTATATCATTTTTAAAAGCAACAACTGATCATTTTTATATTTTTTATAGTATTTAACTATCCTAATTTCATTTATTTGATTTTAATTTCATCTTACACAATTATCAGCTATTTTAATTAATTAATTATCTTATTTTTTAGGGTATTTAACATTTAGCCCATTTTTATTTAAATTCTAGCCAACCTTTAACCCAACCCCACCTGAACCAAAACCCACTCTCTAACCCAGCCCAACTAATATCCTACCCGGCCCAACCCCAAATCAATCTGAGTCGTTGATCAATTTAGATCAACAGCCCAAATTTCTATTTCATTAATTAATTCCTAACCAAACCCCCAATCCCTCTCATTCACACCCCTCATTTGCTATCTCTTGTTCTCTCTCTATCTCTCTCTGTTCTTCTCTGGTTCTCTCTAGAAGCCTCCCTTGGCTTCTCTCCTCCGATGGATTCCGTTCGTCTTCTCCGGCTGGTTCCCTCACCGGAAACCATGGTTCCTCATAAACTCCTGGTTATCTATCGTCCTTGCACTGGTCCAGTGATACCCTAAAGCCCTCAGGAAAACCTGGAGCGGTTCACTCACCTCTCATGGTCCCCATGCCACTTTCCGGCCTCCCCGATCGTCTGAGTAAGATCTACAACCTTTCCGGCTTGAGCCAGCGATGTCTTTGAGGTTTTCTTACTTCTCTGGATTCCACGAAACTCTAACCCCTATATCTTTTCGATTTTTTCTAGATCTTCCTTAGATCTATGATATTACTAAGCTTTTCTACACGTTTTCTTTGAAATAAAAAGCTTTCCTACTTTGAACAGTCTTCGTTTTCAAACTAGGGTTTCATAACCCCTTTTAAAAATGGCTTTTCCTTCCAATTTTAGTATTATCCTGTGATTTTCATTATGTTCGAACGTTTATCTAAGTTATTTATGTTTGAAAACTTAAATTTCTTAGCCCTAAATCCTGGTTATCTGAGTCTGGCTTTGATAATGTGTTCGTTTAACCTGCCCGTGTGTTTATTTCTCATAAGCATTCTGAGTTTATGTGATTTTAGCCCTTTATGTCCATCAAGGCTCTTATTTCTCTGCTTCTCCCGCTTATATTATGTTTGTTAGGTTAATCTCTTTAATCATCTACTATGTTCTAGTTTGAACCCTTGATTTTATGTGACTCTTTTACCTTACTGTGCCTACTAGGGTTTCCGAGTTTGATTCCCTTGCCTATTATGTGTTTGCAATTTATGTTAATTCCCTTTAACTAATGTTACTCCTGTTTGAATCCCTAAATTCTTTCAATTGATATCTTTCACCAATCTCTTGTGATGATTTCCTTACTGATTTCAACTTCTAAAATATATTTCTTGCCTTATTTTATGGTCGACTATGCTTTCAACTGATTCCTAAATATTTTCTTTAATTAGAATTGGCTGAACCCAGCCTCTATTACATGTCCTGTACTTATGTGATGATAAAACTATTTCCTTATATACTATATTCAGTCTTATGTGATTTCCTTCTTTATTTATTGTCTGCATATTACCGTTTGAAGTAACTCCTTAATTAAAAGGATTACTTTACTGATTTGATTATAATTGATACATAGTTCCATAATTACTGCTTAACTATGATTCTTGACTTATTTGCTACATAGTTTCAAACCATATATACTTCTAATCTTTCAATAACATGGACACGAACAAGAGACTGTTCAAAACTCTCTTACACACACAGACATAGGCACAAAACTGATTTTGTGCACTCTCTTTCACAACCAAGAACTCTCACTGTGCATCTCTTGTCTTTGCTTGCATTACTGCTTTCTTTGTCATACTGGTATGTCTTGATTTAATTTTCAGTTATTCAAACCAATATGTTTCTATTCCTAGTTCAGTACTTGGCATTTCTTATATGTTTCTACTTGTGGTTCTGTTGTTTGCCTTGCAATTAGCATGTCTAGTCTGTCTATGTGATCTCCCTTTAGTTCAGCATGTTTACTTTGTCTATGTGATCTCTCTTTCCCTCTATGTTTAGCATGTCTACTTGTCTATGTGATCTCTTTTCCCCTTCAGTTCAGCATGTCCAGTACTTTTCTTATATGTTTCATTATGAATCTGCCTT
>ML278624.1:61580-82933 GCA_005239495.1 Nicotiana undulata
CGTATAAGTCTTCCAAGTCAATCACTGTACTATAAAGGTACTTGTGCAACAAAATGCACAGAAAGTGTAGTATGAGTACATATACATATATGTACCCAGTGAGTATCCCGTCTAATCTAGAAGAAGTAGTGATGAGAGATCGACTCGATACTCACTAAGGTCTAACAGCAATAAAGTAAGCAGGATGTAAGGAAAACTGTAGGCAAGTAAACAAATAATTAAGTACATCAGTATCCGGCATCAAATAACAATCTCAAATCAAACAAGTTTGGTATCCGTCGTGGCGTACGACCCGCTCCCATATGGTACTCAATCTCGCGTGGCGTACGGCCCGATCCCACCCTGGTAGTCTCAATCTCGTCGTGGCGTACGACCCGCTCCCATATGGTACTCAATCTCGCGTGGCGTACGGCCCGATCCCACCCTACTAGTCTCAATCTCGTCGTGGCGTACGGCCCGATCCCACCCTGGTAGTCTCAATCTCGTCGTGGCGTACGGCCCGATCCCACCCTGGTAGTCTCAATCTCGTCGTGGCGTACGACTCGATCCCACCCTGGTAGTCTCAATCTCTCCGTGGCGTACAGCCCGATCCTACCCTGGTAGTCTCAATCTCGCCGTGGCGTACGACCCAATCCCACCCTGGTAGTCTCAATCTCGCCGTGGCGTACGGCCCGATCCCACCTTGGTTGTCTTAATCTCGCAGTGGCGTACGGCCCGATCCCACCCTGGTAGTCTCAATCTCGCTGTGGCGTACGACCCGATCCCATAATATAATCAATCATCATTCTGCCTTGGCGTATGGCCCGATCCCATAATATAACCAATCATCATTCTGTTATGGCGTACGGCCCGATCCCATAATATAATCAATCATCACTCTGTTGTGGCGTACGGCCCAACCCCATAATATAATCAATCATCATTCTGCCGTGGCGTACGGCCCGATCCCATAATATAATCAATCATCGCTCTGTCGTGGCGTACGACCCGATCCCATCCCGTGATTCTCTTATCACTCTTAAGTCAAGCCAAGTATCACAACGTTCAAAGACAACAGTACCAATCACACAAGTATACAAGTCATATCTATGCTATAACGGGGAAAAACAATGAACATGATGTGTCCTAACTACCCAGACGAAGCAGTAATAGCCACTACGTACGGACTCTCGTCATTCGGTGCGTATGTAGCCCCCAAAAAAGATCACATAGCAAACAAGGTTACCTAGAGGGACAATTTCCCTCTTACGAGGTTAGAAAGGAGACTCACCTCACTCCGAAGATTCATCACCAGCTTCCAAGCTTCTACGACGACTGAAAATGGATGCGCACGCTCCCAAACTATCCAAATAACGAAAATTTAATGAAAATATACTCAAATAACCAATTCAAATTACAAAGTTCCTCAGCCCGGCTCAATGAAATGACCAAAATGCCCTTGGGCCCACGTGCCCGGACCTCGATATTTCTTGAAGAAAATCTCTACCCGAAGCTTTACTAATTGAATTACACATTTTACTCAATTATTCATGCTCAATTTGTGGCTAAAATCCAAATTTCCAAATTTCTAGGTTTCTTCCAAATTTTCCTCAAATTTTCCCTAATTTTCATGTTCTAATCCATGTAATAATCTTGTATCTAACCTGAAATGAGTAGGAGTAACTTACCTTAACATAGATGACGAAAAACCCCTCTTGAAGCTCTCCAAAAATGGCCCATGGCTTTGAAAAATGAGAGAGAAATGCCAAAATCCCGTTTTTAATCAACACTGCCCAGGTATTTACTCAGTGCGATCGCGGAAAATGCCTTGCGATCGCAGAGTACAATTTTCCAGCCCAAAATTTGCTCTTTGCGATCGCGGAAAGAGCTTCGCGATCGTGGAGAACAAATGTCCATCCTGCCCGGAGAGCCTCCAGTAGAATAGTCATAACGTTTTGCACAAAACTCCAAATGACAAAGGGTTTAATGTTATGAAAACTAGACATATTTCTAGATATAATCTGGCAAAGTCAGCCCATGCATAACACAACTTTCTTCTTCATCTACCCGGACACCCTGTAGTGTAACATCCATATCTCTTCGTACACAGATCCAAATCATGAATGGTTTACATTTCTAGAAACTAGACACAAAGGGCTACAACTTTCGTTTTTATACCATCTCACAATTCCTTATAGATTGTGAGATATGAGCCTCCGGAGTCGAGTCAGTGCAGTAGAGCATTTCTTCTATGTGATTGCACAAGCTTGCCTGCGATCGCACAGGTCTTTTTCCAGCTCCCTCCAAATCCTTCTCCGCGATCGCACCTTCCTCCTTGCGATCGCACAAGCCTTCCTGGCCCTTCTCCGCGATCGCACCTCAACATCCGCGATCGCATAGGCCAAAAACCTTTCCCCTCAATTTCCTCTCCGTGATCGTATAGCTAAGGCTGCGATCGCATAGCATTACCAGAAACACCAGCAAACGGCAACAACAATACCACCCGAAATGCCCTTAAACCACCCCGAAACACACCCGAGGCCCTCGGGACCCCGTCCAAACACACTACTCAATCCCATAACATCCCACGAACTTGCTCGAGGCTTCAAATCCCATCAAACAACGCCGAAATCACTAATCGCACTAAATCCAACTCTATGAACTTTGAAAATTCCAACTTCCACATTTGATGCCGAAACTTATCAAACCATGTCCGATTGACCTCAAATTTTGCAGGCAAGTCATATTCGACATTACGGACCTGCTCCAACTCCCGGAATCGCATTCCAACCCCGATATCAAAATTTTCATTTCCGGTCGAATTCTTCAAAAACCTTCAGTTTTCTATCTTTAGCCAAATGACCTTAAATTGACTTCCGGATATCCGAATTCACTTCCGATCACGCTCCAAACTCCAGAATCACCATAAGGAGCTATTCCCAGGCTCGGAATTCCAAACGGACATCAGTATCATTGAAATGCACTTCAAGTCAAACTTAGGAAATTTCCTTAAAACACTGACTTTCCACAATATACGCTGAACTGCTCCCGGATTATCCAAAACCCGTTCCGGACATACGCCCAAGTCCGAAATCATCATACAAACCTGTTGGAACAATCGGATTCTTATTCCGAGGTCGTTTACTCAAAATCCCAGCCTTACTCGATTTCTTCAACTTAAGACTTCTGAAATGAGAATTTTCCTTTAAATTCAACTCCGATCTTCCTGAATTTCAATTCCGACCATATGCACAAGTCAATATACCTAAAACGAAGTTGTTTGTGACTCCCAACTGCTGAACGACGCGCATAATCTTAAAACAATCGGTCGGGTCGTTACAATATCTATCCTCAAAATAGTACATGAACATCAATTAATGATTTCTTCATTTTTCTAAGGATTTTTATTAATTTATCCAAGTATTTTATTATATAAATAATTACTAATTTCATCACAAATGGCTTTATAAAAATTTTAGGACTTAATTACAATTTATATCTATACTAAGCTTTAATTATTTCATGAATAGCCACATTTTACATTTTTGGGTTATAATTGCAATAACTTTGCAATAATTGCCCATGTGTGCATAATTGCCTTATTTCACTAGAAAATAGCTTTTTGTATTTTTATAGTGTTAAGTAATTATTTTAAATCATTTTTATGCATGAAAATCATTTTTATAATTTATTAATTATTTTTACAAATTATTTTATTAATTAATTGGTTATTTAACAAATATCCCCTTTGAATTCATTTTAATTACGGACCTAGCCTGATTACACCAGCCCAATTATCTTAAATACTAGCCCAATCCGCTCCAAGCCCAATTCTTCATCCAACCCGCCTTCCATCAAGATCAAATCTTGGCGGTTGATCTCAAAAGATCAACGGTCCATGATATAGTTGCCATTTTTAATTAAGAAACCCCCCCCCCCCCAAACCCTATCCTCACTCTCTCATTTTTCGCCATCCTCGTTTCCTAACCTCTCCTCTTATCTCTCAAACGCTCTCGCTAAAACCTAGCCTTCGTCACCGGAAAACCACCCGTTCATGGGGTTTCTCTGTAATTTCCAGACCCTACCGGCCTCTCACCTCTTCTGGTTGTTCGACTATGTTGATTTATGAAAGAATCTCGAAGAGATTCAACCCAGATTTTGTTCAAAACCGTTTCATGAGCCTACATATGGCCATCTCCATTTGTGTGTTATTTTCTCCGTGTTTATTGCTCGAATTTATGGGTTTTCTCCGTGTTCTTAAAACGCTAATCTTATGATACTTGGGTCTATTCAGATCCTTGTAGATATGAAACGTTTTTAAGGTTATTTGGTACTTTTCTTTGAAAAAACTTATGTTTATCCTTATTACTAGTCGATTCCCATATTTTATGAAATTAGAGTTTCATTTTAAGCTCTCCCCAAAAAGGTTTTAAAACTCTTGAGTGTTTGAATCTAATTATCTTTACTAGTTTGAAATGTTTTGTGTATATGCTTTAAACCCTAGGTTTTTCTTCTTACTGCACTGATTACTTCAATATTTTCCCGTTTGTTTATCTTTATCAATCAAATATATTGACTGATCTTATTTAGAATTTAAATTATATTTTCTTGTTAAAGTTAGTACTCCTATGTGATTTTACCTATGTTTCCTTATTTGTGACTTTAATTAGTACTACTTGCCTTAATTAGACTATTAGTCTGATTTAGGGATTTAATTGACTCATATATGGTCTGGGATTGATTTTTTTACCTTATTTGAATCCCAATCATAGTCGTTAAGGGATTTTCCCCAATTTAAGGGGTCTTTTCCGGATTTTTCTATGTGATTTGATTGAGTTAATTCCCCAATTAATTGATTGATTGCCATGTTTTATGAACTTTGAGTTATTCTTTACCTTAATTATTTTACTTTGCTAAGTGTTATATAAACCCCACTCTGATTTCTCTTTAACACACGAACACATTCAGAATGAAACACACATACACACCAACTCTTGCTCTTATTCAAACCTTTCTGTTACTTGTGTTTGCTACACTGTCTAGCCGGCTGAAAGCCAAAGCTAGACCATTGGGTTCTGCATACTTTCACTTTCTTGTTTGCCACTTCTTAACTGGTATGTCTCCACTCCTATTGTCATTCATTTTTCTATGAAGTTTAAACCTATGTGCTTTCCTGTCTATTACTTTACTTCTGTGTAGATCCATGTCTTTCCTGTGTATTAACCTCAATTAGTATGACTACTTTTGTGTAGTTAAATCCATGTCTCTACTGTTTATTGATCTCAGTTAGCATGACTACTTCTGTGTAGCAGACCTATGTTCCCCCTGTTTATTGCTTTAAATCAGTATGACTACTTCTGTTGCTATGTCCTGTTCAAAGTTATGTAATGTGGTTGTCATCATATGCAGTTAAACCTATAGGCTTCCTGTTTATGGCTCTTAATCAGCATAGGTCCTATTCAGTATATGTGGAATCTGACTGTTATAATATGTCCACTTGCTTTATGTTGTTGTTAACTAGTATGCCCCCTTAACTCTCGTGAAATTATCTTGTCTAGTATGTCACTATAGTTCATACACTTTAGCATGCTCTTATTTGATTCAGGATACTCATCTAGTTGTTTCTCAACTAGCTTGATTTCATTCTTGTCCTCTCTTATTTGTTCCTAATTAATGACTTTTATGCTCCCAACCTCTGGTACCTTTCTCTGTGTATTTGTCTGTTTATTATGCTGTTACCAGCATGCTATATGCCCACCGAGTGCTAATTAATGAACTACGTCAAATCCAGACAATGTGAAACTTTGCTTGAAGTAATCATGATTCTGTTTTGTCTATTGTTTGATTGCTAGAAATCTTTATTTGAACTCAGAGTGGTGCAATGACTCTGTTTACTCCTATTTTACATCTAAACTGTTTTCCTAAAAATATCCCATATTTTCATATACTACTTTCAACTCTTACTCTTAGACATCTAGGGTCATGTCCCTCAAGTGTGAGCATTGCCTAGGAGTCCTTGAGACTCCTCCGAACTCTGACACACTAGGGTTGGCTTTTCCAAAATTGTTCACAAAATTGTTTCTTTAAAAGGGTTTCTGGTGTGAGCATTACCCGGGGTCCCTGAGGCCCTTGGGAACTTTGACACACCAGAAGACCATTTGGTGTACTATGAGATACTGGCACACTTCAGATTTGGTTGAAGGCCTGGTTTTCAGGTTTACTGTTGGGCCTATCCAGGCTACCTATAGTGTAGTAATGTCATTCTGTAATTCATTTATGTCTAGTCTGTAATAATAATTCTTGTAAAACATATATTGGGGTTATTAGTAAAACTGGGAGGGATTTTTATAATATATTTTGTGGGGATCAGGTAGAAATCATGCCCAGAGGATTTTTATGATTATCTGTATGCATTAGAAATCATGCCCATAGAATTGTTATATGCATTATAAATCATGCTCATAGGATTCATATCATTATTTGTCCTAAATTTCCATTTTTTCATTCTAAAAAAAATGCATTCTCACATTTGCGTTATAAATCCTGTTTCTAGGTCATTTATCAATTCTGCACTAATAATCATGTTCTCAAACCTTCTTGTGTGCATTAGAGATCATGTTTCTAGGACCTTTTGTTGCACTCGCTTAGATATCATGCCTATAGGTAAAACATATATAACATCAGTTTCATCATTTAGCCATCATGTCCATAAGGAACATGTATAAAAGCAGTCTCAACACTTAGATATCATGCTTATAGAGAAAAATATGTAAAACTAGTTCTGTAACGCTTGTGATCATTTTTCAGCACCTATACAGCATGCCTATAGGGTCTAAACAGATATAAATATGCCTGTTAAAAATCAATCATTGGTTTGTAATTGTGGTGTGATTATCTCTTAGATACTACGACTAGAGGATCCTGCCCGGTTATCACCTAGGCAAACCTGTAGGTTGATTAAAGTTCTGAAGTTTAAAACAGTGTTTGTTTGACTGCTTATAAATCACCCAGATTCAGTAAATCATAAAATCAGTAGGCAAACTGATTAGGTATTCACTGCCTCGTCTTAATAAAACTGTTGCATATTATGTTCTGTGCTCATCTAGATACCCTGTTATAGGACTTTAAATCGTTTGAAACTGTTTGTTTGAGGCATGCAATTATTTGTTCATTTGTGGAGGTAAAATGTGAGCCCTTAACTGCTCCTTTTATATCCTATTTGTTTTATTTGACGCCTAGTTTTCTCCTTTTAAGCACCATAGGTGAGTCTAGAACCACCTTGATAAAGGTCCTAAGCACCTCTAGGGCTATAGGCAAGGGAAGAGTAATGCACGCATAGGATACGATACTGTTAGAATGCTTAGATAATAATTAAGGGGAGGGTAATCGGGTAGTAAAGGATATGATGACATGTGCGCTAATATTACGCGTAACACCTCTATTTGAGGAAAGTTTACCGAGTATTGCATAGAAGTGATCCTATAGGCTAATAAACCTATGACCCCCTTTATTCCTGTTTTAAAATTTCTTTATGACTAATTCACTTAAATTGAGTTTGGTCGGAACCCACCGTTTTGGACCTCGAGGGGTTCCTAACACCTTCCCCTCAAGGTAATTTCGAGCCCTTACCCAATCTCTGGTAACGTAAATTGGTTTATGAGTTATCTGCTTCAGGTGCCTTAACGCACCTTAAATCCGTTAGGTGATGACTCATCAAATTCCACGCCCCTTCCCAAAAGGAAATGAGTTGTCCCAAATATGTCGAAACCCGAACTCCACGAGGAAAAAGGGGGCGCGAAAAGGGATTCGTCCACATCATTGAACCTGACATATGCGTTCAATGTCTTTCCATCAAATCTGATCTTCCGGTTCCGTACCTTAGTCATATATGTGCCCTTTTTTATGTGGGCGACATTGGTGTAGAATACTTTGACTAAGTACTCATTGGCCTCCCGTAGCTTGCTAGTGAAGAATTTCCACCCCACTCTTTCATCAATTTGCTTCGTCACATTGGGATTGTGGGGTAGAAGATCTCTTTCTATGAAATCCCTCTCGAGGGTGAGAGACCTTTGTGGCCACCATTCCCGAAACTTGTGGTAGGCTTTCTCACTAACAAATCTATCTTTCCATACTGCTGGCTTTCTTGATCTCACCAAACCTCCAACTTAGGTATCACCACCTTTCCCATCATCCGGGACATCCTCTTCATCATCAATATTAATTGGAGCCGCTGTTGAGGTTGGAGTTGCAGCAGGTGAGGCAGGTAGTGGAAGTCTCACTACCTCCTTCTGAGCCATTAGACGGCCCATATAAGGAGGTAGATTCATTGATGAGGCAGTAGGGCTGTGATTGAGCCTCTTGTTGGGGTTGTGCAGCTTTCCCTTCAGAAATCTCCCGGGAAGGGACATATTCACTAGTCTCAAAAGAGTCGGGAGTGGGTCTTCGGAGGGTTTTCTTCTTGCCAATGACCTTTTGAGGTGCTAAGGGTGCAGTCTATTTCCCTCTTCCCTGACCTCAATACTGCCATGAGATATCACCATTATCTGCATACACAATTAGTGAAAGCTCATTAGTATTGTGGTTCAATGAATCAGCAAAGGAAAATAGATGAAATGATCACATGGTTTCTCAAAGAAGGGGTCCGCTGACAGCGTAAAAAGGAGCATGGTCCGCGTAAAAAAGAGCGCGGCCGCAGAAGAGTTGGGATCATACTACCAACTCTCTGAACATTGGTTTCCGCTGACCGCAAAATAATGGGTGCGTCCGCGAAAAATCAAATGCAGATCGTGTAAAAATGAACGCGGCCGCGTAACCAATTTGTTAATTCTCTGAAGCTCATGAACGCGGTCCGCAAAATTATGGACGCGGCCGGGTAAAGTCAACCGCGCACCGTGGAAAAATCTCCGCATCCACGAACTTAAAAGCATACCCAGCTCTCAAAGATCATGAACGCGGACCACGTAATTTGGACCGCGGTCCGCGAAATTCAAACCAGACGGGAACTGTCAAATTATTTTAGAACTAGGCTTTCACTTAGTGCAAACATTTAGGCAATTAACAGGCATAGTGAACACCTTTTTCCCCATTAGGCATGTAAAACAATTACCCACATGAATAAAAGCATTAATTAAGCTTGATTTAGATTTTGGCATGTATTAACCCTAACTAAAAAGAAAAAGTAAAACTAAAATAAAAGAAAAGAAAGAAATAAAATTAATACAAAATTTTTGAGCATACTAGTTGTGTGATTTGTGATAGAAAACTAACTCTTGATTAATGAGATGAGATTGAAGTTCAAGGAGAATGAGGATGAACAATGTTCTAATTCGGTGAAAGTGGGGAGTTTGAAAAGTGTAAAAGGACTTGGGACCTGCTATTTATACTCATAGAACGGGGACACATCGACTTACCTGAGCACGGTCCGCGAAATTCCACTGCGGTCCTCACTTTTACCTCTTTGAATGGCTGTTGCAGAAACTGGTCCGCTGAGAGTGGAAAAATGGGTACGGTCGTGTAAGATCAATGCGTATCGCGAAATGTTGAACGCAGACATGAATACAACTTCAAAGAGTTGATATTCAAGACATTTCAAGTACGTGTACGTTGACAATTTGTGCCCCCGCGAAAAGTTGTTGCTGACCGTGAAATTTTGAGCGCGGTCCGCGTAATTTTGCACACTTAGGCAAATTTTCCAGCAACAGTCCTGCACTGCACAAACAATTCCTACACAAAGCTCACAACCACTTAGTTCAAAATAAAGCCTAATCTAAGAAGAAAATTAAAAGAGAAAGAAAAACACATGGGTTGCCTCCCAAGAAGCGCCTGATTTAACGTCGCGGCACGACTCATGTTACCAACATCATTGGAAATTGATCAATCCACCACATGGATGACATCAAACTTGCCGAGGTAATTCTTCACTCGGTGCCTATTAACTCTGAAGATTTCACCATTTTTGTTTTACATGTAAAGAGCACCAAAAGGAGTCACGTGCACCACCTCAAAAGGGCCACTTCATTTCGGCTTGAGCTTCTCGGAAACAGTCGTAACCGGGAGTTGAAGAGAATAACCAAATCACCCTCCTTGAACTCTTTGTTATGGGCATATTTTTCGCGCAAGTACTTTATCTTGTCTTTATATAAGGACGAGCTGGAATAAGCATGAAACCAGAAATCATCTAGTTCATTGAGTTTCTCCACCCGGAGGTTGGCTGCAACATCCCACTCAAGATTTAACCTCTTCAGCGCCCACATGGCTTTATGCTCTACTTCAACCGGCAAATGACACGCTTTCTCAAATACCAACCGGTACGAAGACATACCGATTGGAGTCTTGTACGTAGTTCTATAAGCCCACAAAGCATCGTCAAGTTTCCTTGACCAATCTGTCCTATTTGCATTGACAGTTTTTGATAATATGCTATTTATCCCCATGTTGGAGACCTCAACTTGTCCACTAGCATGGGGATGATAAGGGGTTGACACCTTATAATTGATACCGTACTTAGAATGTAAAGTGTCAAAGGCGTTATTGCAGAAATGAGAACCCACATCACTAATGATTGTCCTAGGAGTGCCAAACTGTGTGAAGATATTTTTCTTTAAGAACGCCACCACACTCTGTGCCTCGTTGTTGGGAAAAGCCATGGCTTCAACCCACTTGGAAACATAATCAACAACCACCAGAATGTAAGTGGTACCACACGAACTCACAAAAGGCCCCATGAATTCTATGCCCCACACGTCAAAAATGTAAATTTCAAGAATATGTGAGAGGCATTTCATCCTTTTTGGAAATTCCCCCAGCTCTTTGGCATTCATCACACCTCTTAACAAATTCACTTGCATCTTTATACAGGGTTGGCCAATAAAATCCATAACTAAGAACCTTTGAAGTAGTTCTCGCCCCACCATGATGACCACCGTAGGGTGAGGAATGACACGCATCAAGAATACTCATTTGCTCCTCCTCCGGGACACATTTACGGATCGCACTGTCATTGAAAATCTTGAACAAATAGGGCTCATCCCAATAATAATCCAAGTTTTCCCGTTTGAGTTTCTTCCTTTGGTTAGAAGAGAGCTCACACAGGACAATGCCGATCACAAGGAAGTTAGCGACATCCGCGGACCAAGGCATACCATTCAAAGAAACGGAGAAGAGTTGCTCATCCGAGAATGCATCATTAATTTCGAGACCATCTTTGGGCCTCCCTTCCTCTCTAAGCAGGACAAATGATCTGCTACCTGATTCTCACTACCTTTTCTATCAATGATCTCGAGGTCAAACTCTTGTAGCAGCAACTACCATCTCATCAATCTAGCCTTCGAGTCCTTTTTGGTCATCAAGTAACAGAGTGCCGCGTGATCAGTGTGAACAATCACTTTGGCACCCATGAGATATGGCCTAAACTTTTCCATGGCGAACACAATGGCTAGCAACTCTTTCTCCGTCATCGTATAATTGACCTGGGTGTCATTTATCGTTTTGATAGCATAATAAACTGGATGAAATATCATGTTTATCCTTTGCCCCAACGTCACTAGCATTACACAACCCAAACGGCATCTGGGAGAATGCAAATGTTCCATACAGACATGTGAAGGTAGTTTGAGAATCTGGTTGTACCCTGAGTATCCATCCAAAAAGCAATAGTAGGCATGCCCGGATAGTCTATCCAACATTTGATCAAGAAAGGGAAATGGAAAATGATCTTTGCAGGTCACTTTGTTCAACTTTCGGTAATCCATGCATACCCTCCATCCGGTGACCGTCCTAGTAGGTATCAACTCATTTTTCTCATTTGTGACCACGATCATACCCCTGTCTTTTGGCACACATTGCACCGGTGAAGTCCATGCACTATCCAAAATATGATACACAACCCCTACATCAAGCCATTTGATAATTTCCTTGTTGACGACCTCTTGCATAGCCTCATTCAACCTCCTTTGATGTTCCACGGAGGGTTTGGCATCATCCTCAAGTATAATTTTATGCATGCAAAAGGCGGGAATTATACCCCGAATGTCAGCTAAGGTCCATCCAATTGCCTTTTTCCTTCTTTGAAGCACCTCAATGGTGGAGTTTATTTGCACTTTGGTTAAGAAAGCAGAACGAATAACAGGTAATGTAGAAGAAGGGCCTAAGAATTCATACCTGAGGTGTGATGGTAGAGGCTTCAACTCCAATGTTGGTGGCTCCTCGATTGAGGGCTTTGTTGGTGGAGTATTCCGGTTTTCCAAGTCCAAGGAAAGTTTACGGGGCCCATACGAGTAGGATCCCATTCCTTGCAAGGAATTTGCACATTCAACCAAGCCATCCCTTACATCATCATCATGGTTTAACAACACAGCTTCCATAGGGTATTCCACATTGATCATGGCACTCGTGTTATCAACTATTACCTCCATCACAAGATCCACAAAAGAGCAAATTTCATTACTATTCGGTTGCCTCATTGATTTGCACACGTGGAATGAAACTCTTTCATCTCCCACCCGAAAGGTGAGCTCCCTTGCTTCCACCTCCACCAATGCCTTCCCTGTTGCTAGGAAAGTCCTTCCCAATATTATAGGCACCTCATAGTCGAATTTGCAGTCGAGAATCACAAAATCAGCGGGCAAAATAAACTTGTCGATCCGGACAAGAACATCATCAATAATACCAAGCGGCCTCTTCATTATTCTATCCTCCATTTGCAAACTCATTGAAGTAGATCTCAGTTGACCAATACCCAATGTCTTGAATGCGGAGTATGGCATCAAATTAATACTTTCTCCTAAATCACACAAGGCTTTTGCAAACTCCGCACTACCAATGGTACATGGAATTGTAAAGGTGTCGGGATCTTCAAGCTTTGGAGCCATCGAGTGCACAATGTCACTCACTTGATGAGTCATTTTGATGGTCTCACAATCCATAGATTTATTTTTAGTTACCAAGTCCTTCATAAACTTGGCATATCCAGGCATTTTCTCAAGAGCTTCCACCAAAGGCACATTGATTGACAAGTTTTTTGTCATCTCAATAAACCTCTTGAATTGGTTTTCATTATTTTGCTTTGCAAATCTTTGAGGATAAGTTGGAGGAGGCCTTGGCAAAGGAGCCTTGGCTTTCGGCACTACCGTTTCTGGTACGTCTATCACGTGTTCCCTAGACGGGTTCTCCTCATTTTGAGTCTCCTCCTCGTTGTCATTAATATCGATCCTCACTTCATCATTCAAATTCTAATCATTCACTTGCTCATCAGTTATTGGATCATCATCATTTTGCAACACAACATCATCACTCACAACTTTCTTTTGATTGGAGGTACAAGCATCTCCACCTTTACCGCTCATTGTGGTCACCGCCATAGCATGGCCTGTATTGTTCCCACCCTTTGGGTTTACTATCGTGTTACTTGGTAGAGCCCCATTAGGGTGCGTTTTCAATGCTTGAGAAATTTGACTCATTTGTACTTTTAAGTTGCGGATAGAAGGAGTGTGAGAGGCTATTTAAGCATCGGAATCGGCATTCCTTTCCATCATTTGTTTGAACATACTCTCTATCCGCCCCATCTCATTATTTGAAGAACTTTGCCCTTGAGATTGATATGGAGGTGGATTATTGGGTTGTTGATACATGGGGGCCTTTGAAAGCCCGACCCTCGATTTCCATTTCCTCCCCAATTGTTGTTATTGTTGCCATTTCAATTGCAATTCTTGTTTCCTTGATTCCCCCAGTTTTGGTTGTTGTTCCCCCAATTGTACGAGTTGTTGTTATTTCCATTGTTCCAATTCCCTTGGCTGTGGTTGCCCCAGTTTTGATTGTTCCCTTGCGATTTCCATTGTTGTTTTGGAGCATTGTTCCGTTGTCCTTGGTAGTTGTTGGCATATAAAGCTTCCTCACTTTGGTCATCATAAGAATTGTCTTGGTTGTAACCAATACAACATTGCTCGTATTGGTCTTGATTGCTTTGCACTTGCGGACCACGTTGTCTCTTTTTGTTGACCATGACATCTACCCGTTCCATGGCATTAACTTGCTTAGGCCCCTGCACTTGCTGAAGCTGAGCCTTTGCTAGCTGATTCATAGTAGTAGACAACTCTACTATGGCTTGTCTGTGGTCATGAAGTTCCTTGTGAAGAAGGCTCACGGTAGGGTCACCTTGAGGAATATTTGCCCGACTTTTCCAAGCTGAGTATGTGTCAGCCATATGATAAAGTATGTCACAGGCATCGGCATAAGGCATCTTCATAAAATTTCCCCTGCTAGTTGGTTCACCACACATTGGTTGGTAGTGTTGATACCCCTATAAAAAGTCTGCTGAATCATTGCTTTAGTCATGTCATTGTTGGGGCATTCCTTTACCATAGTTCTATATCGCTCTCAGATTTCATGTAGGGGTTAATTAGGTTCCTGTTTGAAGGCTAAGATCACATCCCTTAATGCTGCCATATGACCCGGTGAGAAAAACTTGGCTATAAACATTTCTGCCAACTCATCCCACGTGGTGATGGATGGTTGGGTAGCCTCTCGAGCCAATCCAAAGCTTTCCCTCTAACTGAGAAAGGGAACAATCTCAATCTCAGCACATCCTCCGACATGTTTGTCTATTTTCTCCCCCAGCATGTGTCTAAAAAACCCTTTAGATGTTTATATGCATTCTGACGGGGAGCGCCAGTGAAGAACCCTCTTTGCTCCAATAAAGCCAACATGACATTTGTAATTTGGAAATTTCCTGCCCGGATACGGGGTGGGACAATTGCACTTTAGTAACCTTCATTTGAAAGCACCCGGTGTGCTGCCCGTGGAGGAGGTGGGGGAGGGTCTAGAATGTTGTCATTAGCCCGACGGCCTCTTCTATGGAATTGAGGTACTAGATAAACCTCATCCTTACCATTGTCATCTACCTCCTCCCCTGGAAGAACATTGTCGAGAGGATCATTATTAGCCATTTTGTACCTAAAGCGATTAACACAAAAGTTAGTAAAACAGAAGGAAAGAAAAACAAGACACACAACTAGTCAGATAGATAGCCAAAACCGTCTAACTCCCCGGCAACGGCGCCATAAAGTGATCGGTTCCAAACCTACATAACTATAAAGTAGAGAGGAGTGGTTGATGCTTTACCCGATGAGGTCGAGATCGATTTAAATAGGGAATTAATTTGGTTTGGAGTTGGGTATCTAACTAATCTATATGTGCGTATTTTTTTCTAATTGCACTTCTAACCATAGTTGTGATTAATTCTATTCTAAGTTTGGTACTATTGATTGATAAGAGTAATCTAATTACAATATTTTTGTGAAAGTTTTCAAGGATTAAAAGGCATTAGGGAAGTGACTTCCACCTAGGCGAGTATCTAATGGGATCGAGAATCTAGGACAAGCTTGTTATAGATGGGGTCGTGATATAACCATCACATATAAGTTCTCACTCTATACCTATCGGTAATTTGAGTGACTTTGCACGATTTGGCTTTCTCAAGCCCAAATGGGTGTTAATGCAACACAAGTGAAATTGGCTCAAGTCGGGTATTACTATCTCTAGGTTTAATCCTTTAATTTGGGCTATCAATCTCTTGAATTCACCCCAATTCCTTATTAGCCTAATTTTCCCAAACTTAGTCCCTCTTTCTCAAGAAGAGCCTAAGTCATAAAGGCATGAATCTGTGCTTGCAACCACCAATTCTACAATTAAAGCATGAATTAGGCCAAATACCACTAACTCATAAATAATTAAGCCCTAAAATTCAAGACCCATTAAATACTCACCCTACGGTTGGGTCACAACCCTAGCTATGGGTCTAGCTACTCATGATAATAGCATAAATCAAAGGTAGAGAGGATATATAGGCCATAATATTCAAATACAAGATGAAAATCTAAAGATAGAAGATAAATCTACTCTAAAATTACTAAAAAAGGTAAAACCCAGCCGTTCATGTGCTCCCTAAAACAAAACTTGACCTAAAAATGTCAAAAAGGACTATTACACACAGCTAAACTTTTCAGACAAAAATGCCCCTGCGAAGGATTCGCAGACGCGTAATTCTGATCGCGTCCGATTAAAAGTGAGCGCGGTCCGCGTTTCATCAATTATGGGCTTGGGTTGGGCTTGGTTTCGCAGACCGCATAATTTCTGCTGCGGCCGCGTGAGCTTCCATTGCGGCCGCGAATTTTGGACGCGGATCGCGTTCTTCCGTTAAGCTCAACTTGTAGGGTCTCTGAACTTCAAACCACGCTCTCAATGGAATTGTGACCGCGTTCGCGTAAGATTAATTTGTGGCCGCATAATTTGGACGCTGGTCGCGTTCTTCATTTGAGCCCAAACTGTAGAGTCTCTGAACCTTGATATACACTCTCAGTGGAACTCCAACCGCGACCGCGCAAGAGGTTTTGCGGTCGCGCTTTTCCATCGCGGTCAACATTGATTCTTGATCAAAATCAGCCTCTCTAAATCTACTTTCGCGGACCGCGTAATAGTAGTCGCCTCAACGGTGGTCCTTACGCGGCCACGCTTTTCTGCCACTCTCAGCGCTTCAGTATCAGCCTTGGATTTGTGCAAGTTTGACTCCATGAATTGATTATGGCTTCTTTGCTTCATTTTGACCAAACCCTGCAAGCAAGCACATTGAGTTAGTTTTCGGGAATACCTTTACGCATTTTTTACCCAAAACCTAAGCAAACTTGAGCAAATAATAGGCTAAAATCCCTAGTAGAGGGGTTTGGCAGGTTATTACAGTCGATTTGTAGAGGGGTTCTCATCTATTACAGTACCTATGACCATGATAACCCTGAAGGGTGCTCCGTTCAGGTGGACCAATGAGTGTGAGGAGAGCTTTTAGAAGCTCAGGACAGCTTTGATTGCAGCCCCGGTATTGGTATTGCCTACAGATTCGGGGTCTTATACTATATATTGTGACGCATCACAAATTTGTCTCGACATGGTGTTGATGCAGGACAGTAGGGTGATTACCTGTCCAGACAACTAAGGTGCATGAAAAGAACTATCCAGTCCACGACCTTGAGTTAGCGGCTATTGTTCATGACTTGAAGATTGGGCAGCACTATTTGTACGGTGTCTCTTGTGATATTTACACCGATCACCGGAGTTTGCAGCATCTGTTCAAGTTGAAGGATCTTAACTTGTGTCGGCGGAGGTGGTTGGAGCTTCTTAATGATTATGATATCACCACTTTGTACCATCCCAGGAAAGCCAATGTGGTGGCCGATGCTTTGAGTCGCCGAACGGAGAGTTTGGGGAGCTTAGCATATCTACCAGCAGCATAGAGGCCCATGGTGTTGGATGTTTAGGCCTTAGCCAGCCAGTTTGTGAGATTGGATTTTTCTAAGCTGAGTCGAGTATTGTCTTGTGTTGTCTCTCAGTCTTCTCTTTCTGATCATGTTAGGGAGCGTAAGTATGATGACTCCCATCTGCTTGTCCTTAAGGACACGGTCCAGCAAGGTGATGCTAAGGAGGTCACTATTAGGGATGATGGTGCATTGAGGATGTAGGGCAGGCTATGCGTGCCCAATGTAGATTGTTTGTGTGAGTTGATTCTCTAGGAGGCTCACACTTCGCGGTATTTGATCTTGGCCAAACCCATACCACAATTAAGTAGTGAGGCGGTCGATGCAATAATAAACCCAACTAAGGTCGGGATCAAATCCACGGGGAGTTAGAATGGGGATTAGGTATATGTTTAGTGCGAGTGTATGTTTTGGCTCAAATTACACTTTCATAATGTTGATTGGTGTTCTACTTCTACTTAGTTCTATTGTATGCAAGTATGTAACTAAGGGACAATATTTTTGGTTTTAAGTTGTTTTTCAATTGATAAAAGGGTCTAGGGTCATAACTTCTACCTAGGTGGTTATCTAATGGGTTGTAAACTCCAGGCCAAGTTTGATTAGTCGGGGTCGTAATATAGCAATCACACCCGGGCACTCACTCTATACCTCTCGGTAGTTTGAGTGATTTTTCCCAATTTGGCTTTCTCAAGTCCAAATGGGTATTTGAACAATACAAGTGATATTAGCTCAAGTCGGGTATTACTATCTCTAGTTTCAACCCTTTAATTGGGGCTATTAATTTCTTGAGTTCACCCAAATTCCTTGTTAGCCAAGTTTTCCTAGACTTAGTCCCTCTTTCTCAAGTAGAGACTAAGTCAATTAGGCATGAATCAATGTTTGCAACCATTAATTATTGAGTTCTAGCAAGAACTAGGCAAAATATCACTAACCCAATCACAAACAATCCCTAAATTAAACATCCATCAAATACCCACACTAGGGTTGGGTCACAACCCTAGCTAAAAATTTAGCTACTCATGAAAAATGCAAAAATTAAAGAAGAAATAAAGATAGAATCCATAATATTTGATTATGGTATGAAAATCTAGTGTTTGGGGACAAATCTAGTACAAAATTAATAAAAGCATTAAAAGAAAATGGAACAGGTGCTCTTCCAAAACTAATTTTAACCTAAAAATGACAAAAAGTCCTATTTATACTAAGCTAAAAATAGCTGACAAAAATTCCCCTGCGAAGGTTGTGCGGGCGCATAATTCTGAGTCCGGTCGCACACTTGGCTTGAACTGGGTGTTGGAATTGACTTTGCGTACCACACAAAAGTGAGTGTGATCGTATCCTTGGCTTCTGCGGCTGCACAAAATTCATGCGGGTCCGCACATCTTCAACTCGAGGTTCTCTGAATCTACTCCTATATGGTCCACATAATAGTGAATGCGGAAACACACTGACTTTGACGGTCGCACAACTTTAGTTCTCCAAATTTCCAAGTCTCTAAACCTCTATTCTGTGGCCTCACTAGAATTATGCGGTCCGCACACTCTGAAGCTGAGTTTGGCAGGGTACCTTCATTGTTTGCGTCCGCACACAGAATTGTGCGGTCCGCACTCTAATCACATTTGCCCTGTTTTTGTCCTTGTCCAATTTTGACTCCTTTTTAGGTGATTTTCACTTTTTGGCTTGTTTCCCAATATTCCTGCAAGAAAGCTCATTTCATTAGTTCTCGGGATACCTTTAAGCATTTTCGAGCTAAAACTCAAGTAAAAGAGGGAAAATAAGCGGTCAAGATTCCTACTTATCAGCTCCTCCAAAATTAAGCTTTTGCTTGTCCTCAAGCAATTAAGGCAATTCCCACCTCCATTAGAAATAGGGATATTACATATATCTTAAGTTAAGTAAGAACACAAATCAATTGGGACCAACAATTACCCACACACTTATGAATCATTAACAAGCCTATGATTTGAAAATTGAAGCACAAATTGCTCTAATGTAACACTTGAGCATCAAGGAAACTCTCACTTTCATGCAAGTCTCTGTGGATCCCAAACTCCTCCTCCTATACTCTTCAGAAGCTCATCTCACACACGAATGAAAAGTTCAAAACAATTACTCGAGGAAGCTTTTCTCATCACTCTCAAAAGAATGTCACAAGCCCGACTCTAAGTACCATATACTTGCGCCTCATGTAGATCACCGTAAGCTTGCTCGGCTCGAAATCAAGTAGGGATTTTTCGGCATGTAATGAAGGCTTTTGGATTAAGGAGGGTAATATCGGATTCGAATCGGTCCATCTTTCCTTTAGCACTTCGTATTCGCTTGTTGGCTCAGACTTTGCCGACTCTTTGAGTCATTTTATTTTCCCTTAGGGGGATTAGAGAGACTTGACAACACTCTTTCTTTTCCATGCCATTCACAATCTCCTTCTTTGCTTTCTCCGTGCTTCACACTTCTTCTTTTTTTTTTATCTTTTCAACCCTTTTACATTATTCACTTTCTTTTTTGTGTTTTTCTTTGTTCTTTCTTTCATTTCTTTGCCTTTTCCTCTTTTCATTTCTTTTGTCTTTTTCTGCCTTGAAAACATCTTTAAACTCCCCGTCTCTCCCCCAAACGTATGTTCTTTTGAATCACATGAGTTCTAAAGAGAAGTCGGGTGCCAAGAGAGAGTCACTATAAAACGGTTAAAGGCTTGTAATATGGTTATTGAAAAGAAAGGCTATAGGATCAAAAGGGTTTACTAAGGATGATATCATTGGTGGGCCGTGTAAGAATCAAATCGGACCATGGAGAGCTTACAATCACTTCTCAAACCAAGCTAACTTAGAATTTTGCCTAGAAACACATTCGGGGCAAGTTCTAGACCATCCGCATGGGTACTTGGACTTGTAACAAAATACGTCACCTCTCAAAAAACCGGATTGTTAAAGAGACAAAATTTGAGGGCCCACAACAACTGCCTTCAACATTGAAAATCTCTACGGTTCAACTAAACCATCTGATGATTGCCTAAGTCAACACAAGATTCACAAAGTCACTAACCAGAGCTATTTCTTTACAAAAACTTGTTTTTAACCATAAGTGCATAGTTAAGTGTGTTGGTACCAAGTGAAACATGCTTGACTCCTATTTATTCATTACACTACTTCTTTTTCCCTAAACATCAAAACTGAATTAATCCCTTAAGAAGGTTGTCAAGCCATTTATCGTTGGGAAGAGCCACCCGGTTCTAACAAGACCCACCTTTGGAAAGAACCGTGACATTAAGAAAACCAAAGGCTTATTGTTAGTTAAAACATAAGAAGAAGTTAACAAATCAAAAATAAACTAATAAAGTAATTAAGAAGCTATACTATTAGGAAATCAAAACAAAGAAGCTATGAAATAAACTATAAAAGTAAGACAAATGAATATATACAAGAGGGATGATTATATACATAATGAGGGATAGAGTAAAGATAAAAGTAAGACAAATGAATATATACAAGGGGGATGATTATATACATAATGAGGGATAGAGTAAAGATAAGAGAAAAAGTAAAAATAGCATTTACATTATTACAGGCCCAAAAAGTGATCAAATGTCATAAACAGTCATCCAAATCATCAAACTATCAAAATAGACCACCCCCTAGAAAAAGAGTAAGCATTGCCCTCATTTCTTAGAGAAAACAAATCATAAGAGGGTAGAGAGTAAAGAAAACTCCCTATGTGGTCTCGGGGTGACTAGCACCATCGCCACCCTCAGTCTCCTCTAACTGAATATCATCATCTCCGGGCTGAGGGACCACATGGTTGGAGAGCATCTAAAGCATCTCCTCATCAGTGGGGGAAGTGAGATCTGGCTCATCAGACTGGCCAGCCTCTCGTGATGGTGCCTCCGTTGATGGTGCATCTGGATCAGCCGGTACTGATGGACCTGTCTCCATCAATAGGTCAAATGGCAAGTCACTTGTTGTTGCCAACTTCTTCACCTCTAGACTCAAACTTTCCAATGCTTTCTTAGAATCCTAGGACTTCCTCATTTTCTTCACATGCTTGGCCAAATCCTCAATAACACCCCCCCCTCCCCCCCCC
>ML278624.1:83242-108142 GCA_005239495.1 Nicotiana undulata
CTCCCCCCGAGCTACCAGAGTGTCAATGATAGCTTGCTGGTTGTCCAGAATCTTTTCCAAAGTTTCCTCCACTGACGGAGGCACCTGTGGCACTGCTGGGTAGAGGGTTGCGCTGCAACAGTACTGGAGATATCAGAAAGCTTAGAAGTAGTTGTCTGCATCCAGTTGTTGAGTCTCGCCAAAGTTTGAGAGACTCGCAACGCATTGAGAGGGTAGGTAGATGAGGATGGCACTGGAACTGACTTGGGAGGCCTGAAGGATGATGGTTGTAGTATGGTGGTTGTCCTGGAGGAAGACCCGCCTGCTGAGGTAGGCATGGGAGTTGAAGATGGCGCAGCAGCAGCCTCTGCACCTATAACTGCTGGCTCCTTAGACTGGCCAGCTGTGGTAGTGTTCATCCCTTTGAACTTTGGGTTGTCCGCACCCTGCAAGTGATACCAAGAAAAAGGCTTTTTAGCTTTTACCATTGTGTCATAAGGTCTTGGCCCCACCTTTTCCTCATTGAAGTACTCTGTGAGGGTGTTCATAAAGGGATAAGACTTTTCACTCTTGTAGACCGCCAATGTGATTCTGGTTGACATTATACCACCCACATTGATAGGGTACCCCACCATGATAGAGGCCACCAACGCTGCTCGGGGAAGAGGGAGGTTTTTCTCATTCAGGCTTGGATCAATCCTATTGCACACAAAAGTTTGCCACCCTTTAGCTTCAAAGTTGAGGTTATTTCGGATAATAGGCACTCCTGCGGTGATCCATGGTGGTGGTGGTCCTGGGGAAGCTAAGATCTCAACTAGCCAAGGGCGCGATGCCTCACCCAAAGATAACTTCTCCAAGTACTGGACCGCTTCCACTTGCTCGAAACCCACATAAGCATTCAAAGTATGGGCATCAAACCGAACTTTCAAATTCCTCACTTTTGTTCCCGCCTTGATATGAGCTATGTTGGAATAAAATTCCCTCACTAAATGTTCATTTTCATCTAAGACCGGGCGAGTGAACCACTTCCACCCATTCATTTCCTGAAATTGCCTAAGGACGTTTGGATTATGAATATCCAAATCCTTCATCAAGGATTGCCTCTCTACTGTGAGCGACCTTTTTAGCAACAACTCCCTGAATCTGTCGAATGTCGTCAAGGAGACGAATCTATCTCCCACATCTCCTTCTTCTTTGTTCGTTTAAGACCACCCACATGATTCACCCCCTCTACCGTCGTCCGGGATGTCATCATCATCAATATCAATAGGTGACGGAGGGGTAGGTGAAGAGGAGGGTTCGGAACCCTTACTTCCCACATCAGAACCAACTGAGGAGTTGTCCGTAGGTTCATTGCGCAGTTGATAGCGCCATGTGAAGTGGTAGGTTACTCTTGCCTCGGCCTCGTCCCCGGGAGGGCTCACCCCTCCCTTTTGATGAATCACCTTTTCCGCAAGATCTAACCATTGTCTGCATTACAAATTACAATTGTCAGTTGAATTCAAAGCAAAGAATACACTTAAAGCACAGTTGCAGATAAGCAATCCGTAATGAGGCAGTGTGAATCGCACAAAACTGAGTGCGGCCGCAGACTGCCCAGTGCGAACCGCATACTTTTGAAGTGCGGCCACATAACCTCGAGTGCGGACCGCACAAAATCTGAGTGCGGCCGCACAAGTCCTACTTTGAAATTTTAGGTTCTCTGAAGTTTGAGTGCGGACCGCACACATTTTTGTGCGGTCGCATACCTATTCTAAGGACCGCCAAATTTTGAGTGCGGTCCGTACAGCTCAATCATATCTAACACCCCTATTTCCAGTTATACGGACCACACAAAAATGTATGCAGCCGCACAATATGAACTGTATCAGCATAGAGTTAGGGTTATTGCCAAATTTTTGAAGATTAAGCATAGTGTGCACAAATTGACACAATTATTGGTCTACCCAGTCCGTAATTAGCATGTATGTCACTACCCACATGATTTTGAAGCACAAACTAAGCACATTTGAATTTTTAGGCCTAAATGAACTAAACTACTCAAAGAAATCAAAAACAAAATTTGAGAAAAATGAAGAAAATTCTACATGAATTGAACATACCAGTAATGGGTGATGCAAGTAGGAATCTAGCTTGATTAAGTGAGTGTGATTGTGGAACAATTTTTTTGTAGTGCACAGTGTTTACTAGGGATTGAGAGTTCAGAGAGCGTAAAGTGTGAATAGTAGTGGAAACCCCTATTTATACCCTAGCAAAGGCGGTGCATCTCTTACCTGAGTGCGGCCGCATAATATTGAGTGCGGGTGCGGTCCACAAAAAATTGAGTGCTGTCTCATAAACCCGTGTGGTCCGCAAACGTTTGAGTGCGACCGCATATTGGCCCTTTTTATACAGATCCAACTTCAGAGAGTTGACAATTTAGGGTACCCAATTGTGCGTCCGCACAAGGAATTTTGCAGCCGCGGACCCTTCTGTGCGGTCCGCATATTTTTGGTGCGGTCCGTATGAAATCCATACTTGGCCAAGTTTTCCTGATTTTTCCTACAATAAACACTCATGCCTACAATTCACTTCAAAACCAGTTAGCTCAAAACCAAGCCTATCTAATCTAAAGAAGAAAATCAAGAAAAGGAAAAACACATGGGTTGCCTCCCAATAAGCGCCTGATTTAACGTCGTACCACAACGCATGTTACCATCAATCACTTGAAATGGAGCAACGCCACAATGTGGCCATCATCAACCTTGCCAAGATAATGTTTCACCCGATGCCCATTGACTCTAAACACCTCACAATTCTTATTTTTTAGATCTAGAGCACCAAAGGGTGTCACATGCACAACTTCAAATGGGCCACTCCACTTAGATTTCAACTTGCCCTGAAACATCCGCAACCGAGAATTGAACAATAGCACAAGATCATCTTCTTTGAATTCTTTGTTCCGGATATACTTTTCATGGAGGTACTTCATCTTGTCCTTATACAAGGACGAACTTGAATATGCATGGAACCAGAACTCATCAAGCTCATTCAATTGCTCCACTCTTAAGTTGGCAGCAACATCCCACTCAAGATTAAGCTTCTTCAATGCCCACATAGCCTTATGCTCAAGTTCCACCGGAACGTGACAAGGTTTCCCGAACACTAACCGATACGGAGACAAACCAATTGGTGTTTTGTAAGCTATCCTATAAGCCCAAAGAGCATCATCAAGTTTCTTCGACCAAGTTGTCCGGTTGGCTTCACAGTCTTTGACAAAATACTCTTGATCTCCCAGTTGGAGACTTCAACCTGTCCACTCGCTTGAAGATGATATGGGGTCGACACTTTGTGAGTGACACCATACTTGGAGAGTAAAATATCAAAAGCTTTGTTGCAAAAGTGCGATCCCCCATCACTAATAATGGCCCTTGGAGTACCAACCCTTGTGAATATGTTCTTCTTCAAGAATGCTACCACACTCTGAGCTTCATTGTTGGGCAAAGCCACAGCTTCAACCCATTTTGACATGTAATCCACCGCTACCAATATATAGGTGTTCCCACATGAGCCCACAAACGGACCTCTAAAATCAATGCCTCACACATCAAAAATATCAATCTCTTAGATGGTGGTGAGGGACATCTCACTTTTCTTGGAAATCCCACCGGCCCTTTGACATTCATAACAATGCTTAACGAGATCGCTAGCGTCCTTGTAAAGAGTAGGCCAATAGAATCCACAGTTTAACACCTTTGTAGCCGTTCTCGCTCCACCATAGTGACCACCATATGGTGAAGAGTGGCAAGCCTCAAGAATCCCTATTTTGTTTTCTTCTGGTACACTTCTTTGGATCACACCATCAGTACAAATTATGAAGAGAAATGTCTCATCCCCATAGTAGCTAGGCAGTACCGTTTGAGCTTCTTCCTTTTATTTGAAGAGAACTCATTCGATATAATGCCACTCACAAGATAATTGGCCACATAGTCAAACCATGGCATCCCGGGCATAGAAATGGATAGGAGTTGCTCGTCGGGAAAGGAATAATTGATCTCAAGGAAATCATGCGGCCTCCCATCCTCCCCCAATCGGGACAAGTGGTCCGCCACTTGGTTTTCACTTCCCCTGCCTCGTTGATTTGCAAACATGGAACACCACTTTTTCATCGCCCACCCGGAAGGTGAGCTCACCAGCTTCCATATCAACCAAGGCCTTACTTTTAGCAAGGAAAGGTCTCCCCAAGATAATTGGAACCTCGTAGTCAACCTCACAGTTAAGGAGCACAAAATCTACGGGAAGGATGAACTTGTCGACCCGAACTAACACATCATCAATTATCCCCAATGGCTTTTTCATTTTTTGATCTGCCATTTGAAGCCTCATGGATGTGGGTCTTGGTTTCCCAATCCCAAACATTTTGAACACAGAATAGGGCATCAAGTTAATGATTGCCCCCAAGTCACATAAAGCGTGGGTGAAATCGGCACTCCCATAGTGCACGGGTATTTTGAAGGCGTCGGAGTCTTCCAACTTTGGAGCCATGGAGTTCATAATAGCACTCACTTGATGGGTCATTTTGATCGTTTCACAGTTCATTGATCTCTTCTTTGTTACCAAATCCTTCATGAACTTGGCATATCCCGGCATTTGTTCTAAGGTTTCAACCAACGGCACATTTATGGACAAACTCTTCATCATATCAATGAATTTCTTGAATTGATTCTCATTGTTTTGCTTTGCACGTCTTTGAGGATATAGAGGAGGAGGCCTTGGCAAGGGTGCCTTGGCCTTTTGCATTACCGGATCTGGTATGTCTATCACATGCTCCCTAGAAGGGTTCACATCTTCTTGTGTCTCCTCCACACTTTCATCAATGGCAACCTCACCTCTTCATTAGCTTGGACATCATTTCTTGGCGTGTCATCTTCTTGAACCAACACATCATCATCCACATTTCTTCTTTGGTTTGAGGTACTTGCAACTCCACCTCTCTCACTTTTTGTTGTCATGGCCATTGCATGCCCCGAGTTGTTCCCACCCTTCGGGTTCACCACTGTATCACTAGGTAGTTCCCCCTTAGGGAGAGTATTTAAAGCTTGAGAAATTTGGACAAGTTGAACCTCCAAATTGCGGATAGAGGTGTTGTGGGAGGCTAATTGGGCATCGGAGTCGCCATTTTTCTCCATCATTTTCTTAAACATATTTTCAATCTGCCTCATTTCACTATTGGAAGAACTAGGACCTTTCAATGGATATGCAGGCATGTTGTTTGGTTGTTGATACATCGGGGAACTTTGAAAGACCGACCCCCGATTTCCTTGATTGCTATTGTTCCACCCCCCTTAATTAGTGTTGCCTCCTCAATTGCTTTGATTGTTGCCACCCCAATTACCTTGATTATTTCCTCCCCAATTGCCTTGGTTCCTTGATTACCCAAATTGCTTTGATTACTGTTGTTCCCCAAATTGCCTTGGTTGTTATTGCCACCACTCCAATTTCCTAGGTGGCCTTGGTTGTTCCAATCTCCTTGGTTTCCTTTTGATCTCCATTGTTATTGATTTGGAGCATTGCTTCTTTGACCTTGATAATTGTTGACATATTGAACCTCGTCATCTTGATCATCTTATGAATCGTCTTGATTATACCCACTATTATCTTGCTCAAATTTTTCCAGATGGTTTTATACTTGTTGACCTCTTTGCCGTCTTTTTTTCACCATCATGTTCATCTCTTCCATAGCATTCGCATGTTTCGACCCTTGAACCTGTTGAAGATGAGCCTTGGCCAATTGTTTCATTGTGGTTATCAACTCCGCAATAGCTTGCCTATGATCATGTAACTCCTTGTGTAGGTGAATATCATTTGGTCTAAGGAACATTGTCTCTACTTTGCCACGCCGAAGAGGTATCCGCCATCTCATCCAAGATTTCACAAGCTTCAGAATAAGGCGTGTTCATGAAGTTACCCCCGGCGAGTTCATTTACCACACACTGATTTGTTGTGTTGATCCCCCTGTAGAAGGTATGTTGGATCATGACCTCGGTCATATCACTGTACGGGCATTCTTTGACCATGGTATGATATCTTTCATAAATCTCATGCAATGGCTCATTGGGATCTTGCTTGAACGCTAGAATTTCATCCCTTAATGTAGCCATGTGCCCCAGAGAGAAGAGTTTGGCAATGCACTTTTCGGCCAACTCATCCCAAGTGTGGATGGAATGATTGGGAAATCTCTCTAACCAGTCCAAATCCTTTCCCCGTAGAGAAAAGGGAAACATCCTCAATTGCAGTGCATCCTCAGAAACATTTGTTTGCTTTCTCCCCCCACAAGTATCGATGAACCCCTTGAGATGCTTGTAGGCATTTTGATGTGGAGCTCCGATGAAGAAACCCTGCTACTCAAGGAGTGTAATCATCACGTTGTTATTTGGAAGTTGCTAGTCCTAATCCGGGGCGGGATTATAGCACTAGCATAACCTTCGTTCGGCAACACCCGGTGTGCAGCTCTTGGTTGAGGTGGGGGAGGGTTTGGGATATTATCATGAGGCGGTCGGCCTTACCTATTTACTTGAGGTTCGGGATGAATCTCATCTCCTTGATCATCATCTACCTCCTCCCCCAACGGTAAGTTTCCGAGGGGCTCGTTGTTAAGAGCCATTTCGTACCTAAAAGACATTCACGAATAAAATTAGTGACTCGGAAGGAAAGAAATACAAAACACACAAATACCTAGATATATAGCTAAACACGTTTAACTCCCCACAACGGTGCAAAAATTTGATCTCGGCCAAACCCACACCACAATTAAGTAGTGAGGCGGCCGATGCAATAATAAACCCAACTAAGGTCGGGATCGAATCAACAGGGAGCTAGAATAGGGATTAGGTATATATTTAGCGTGAGTGTATGTTCTACAATGATGATTGGTGTTCTACTTCTACTTTGTTCTATTGTATGCAAGTATAAAACTAAGGGACAATATTTTTGGTTTTGAGTTATTTTTCAATTGATAAAAGCGTTGTGACTAGGTAGTTATCTAATGGGTTGTAAACTCCAGGTCATGTATGATTAGTTGGGGTCGTAACATTGCATTCACACCCAGGTACTCACTCTATACCTCTCGATAGTTTGAGTGATTTTGCCCAATTTGGCTTTCTCAAGTCCAAATGGGTATTTGAACAATACAAGTGATATTAGCTCAAGTCGGGTATTACTATCTCTAGTTTCAACCCTTTAATTGGGGCTATCAATTTCTTGAGTTCACCCCAATACCTTGTTAGCCAAGTTTTCCTAGACTTAGTCCCTTTTTCTCAAGTAGAGACTAAGTCAATTAGGCATGAATCAATGTTTGCAACCATTAATTCTTGAGTTCTAGCAAGAACTTGGCTAAATATCACTAACCCAATCACAAACAAGCCCTAAATTAAACACCCATCAAATACCCACACTAGGTTTGGGTCACAACCCTAGCTAAAAATTTAGCTACTCATGAAAAATGCAAAAATTAAAGAAGAAATAAAGATAGAATCCATAATATTTGATTATGGGATGAAAATTTAGTGTTTTGAGACAAATCTAGTACAAAATTACTAAAAGCAGTAAAAGAAAATGGAACATGTGCTCTTCCAAAACAAATTTTAACCTAAAAATGACAAAAAATCACATTTATACTAAGCAAAAATATCTGACAAAAATTCCCATGCGAAGGTTGTGCGGGCGCATAATTCTAAGTGCGGTCGCACACTTGGCTTGAACTAGAAGTTGGACTTGACTTTGCAGACCGCAAAAAAGTGAGTGTGGCCGCATCCTTGGCTTCTACGGCCGCAAAAAATTCATGCGGTCTGCATATATTCAACTCGAGGTTCTCTGAATCTACTCCTCGGTGGTCTGCATAATAGTGAATGTGGCCGCACACTGACTTCTGCGGCCGCACACTGACTTCTGCGGCCACACAATACTTGTGTGGTCCGCACAACTTTAGTTCTCAAAATTTCCAAGTCTCTGAACCTCTATTCTACGGCCGCACTAGAATTATGTGGTCCACACACTCTGAGCTGAGTTTGACAGGGTTCCTTCATTGTTTGCAGCCGCACACAAAATTGTGTGGTCCGCACTCTAAGCACTTTTTCCCTATTTTTGTCCATGTCCAATTTTGACTCCTTTTTGAGTTGATTTTTACTTTTTTGGCTCGTTTCCCAATATTACTACAATAAAGCTCATTTCATTAGTTCTCGGGATACCTTTAAGCATTTTCGAGCTAAAACTCAAGTAAAAGAGGGCAAATAGGCGGTCAAAATTCCTACTTATCAGTATTTCATTCATTCGAGTGTCGCAAAGATGTATCAGGACTTAAGGCAACATTGTTGGTGGAGGAGAATGAAGAAGTACATAGTGGAGTATGTAGCTCGTTGTCTAAATTACTAGCAGGTGAAGTATGAGCATCAGCGGCCAAGTGGGTTGCTTTAGAAGTTAGAGATCCCAGAGTGGAAATGGGAGCGGATCACTATGGATTTTATTGTTGGTATTCAACGGACTTAGTGGAAGTTTGATGCAGTTTGGGTGATTGTGGATAGGATGACCAAGTTAGCTCATTTCATTCCTGCGATGACACCCCACACTTAAATCATTGCTCGTACCCGAGCAATCAACCATACTCTACAGAGGTTCCTTCGCTAAGCAACTTCCCTAAAGTATCATATCAAGAACATACCACAAGGATGGAGTCTAGTAGTGTAACATCTTTGCCTCAAGAGTTGACTCTAACTACACCCGGTACAAACAAAACCCATGGAAATGAACCGCGGTCCAACGAAAAATCAAAGGGGAATTGATACACTACCTACAAAAGAAAATCTTTTTTTTTATTTTGTTTTAATTTTTATATATCGACTTAGACCCACAAGAACCCCGCCGAGTGAGATCCATCGCCGGGACAAGTCGAATCACATAGTTAGATCGCTACTAAAAACCAAAATCAAGTTATGTTCCTACATATATACAACATACAACGAAATATCCCCCACCCCACACTTAAAAAGATGGCATGTCCCCATGTCATACAAAATAAAGAAATGCGAGGTAAAGGAACTTCCCTGAAAAATCAGTCCTGATCGGAGATAGTGCCAAGGTCCAGATGACATGCCCGACCCAAAGCCCGCAGCCAGCCCATTATTTTCTTCTCAGATTTAGCACTCTGGGTGGCCAAAGAATCAACTCGCGTCCCTAAGTTAGTGACTGTAGTACGGAGCCCTGCCATCTCTTGCTCTAAGGCATCTAACCGGTTACCCCGACCGACCCTAGATAGTCCTACGGCTTCCGCAACATGCTCATGGGTGGGCGACTCAATTCCCACTCCCTCCTGTTCATCCTCTCCCTCCTCAGGTGCATCCGATGCATCACTATTATCACCACCATGTTCCACACGCTCCTTCCCAATAAGCACCTTATCCGCTCGAAACTTTTCCTCTTTCAGCACTTTTCCGTCGACGCTCAAGTTTTCCGGCACCCGAGCTGCCCGGCATAGCCTAGTGACTAGGGAAGGGAAGACGAAACCATACCTTTACACCAAAAAATGAGTAAACATCTCCTCGTTAATAATCTTGGCCACGTCAAAAATGTGGCCATTCATATAACACCAAATCAATGTGGCGCGGGGAGCATTCACTTCCGTGGTGTTGGACGACGGGAGCAAACGGTTGTTCATGACATACAGCCAACACTTCCCTTCAAAGGTTAGTGCCGCCGAATGGAACTTCGGCCCATGTTTCAGCCACACAATCTCCTTGCCAGGCACACATATTGTTTCAAAGAATACCTCCCACTTGGTGTATCGTCTACCATAGGCTTCATAGTAGTCATCCGCCTCCGCCATAGGTGCGGGCAGCATGTATGCTCTCCTAATGGCCTCAACAGAGGCGTCCACATTCTTCTTGCACACTGTGACCACACCATTCACATGCTCTATAACGTTGGCGTAAAATTCGTGCACAACCATCAAATTTGCATCATCCGGTTCTTCCAAGAAAATTTCCAGCCCACGCCTGACCAACTCATTGTATAAGTTGGGAAAACCATATTGGAGAGACCCTATATCCATGCCCCTCTCCGGTATTGGTTTCTTGGGTGCCTTAGCAGCAAAATGGTCCTGAGTTGCGGCGGAGACGAACTTGTTACTATCATAAGGACGAGCAGGAGTTGAAGTGAGTGCTCTAGAGGATCCAACTTGGCCGCTGGATGAAGTACTGGTGGTTCGACGTTTATTGGAAGGTGCCATACTACCTGAAATAAAGAACACTATCAGCGAAGCACAAAAGATGTGAACCAACTGTGGTAACTCAGACTTCATCCGCACAATTCGTCACAATTACCATTAACACTCACTACGACATTTTAACAAACACTTTGTATGCATCATTCACCGGAGTCCCCAATTAACCAAGTTATAAGCCAAATTCCACCACAATTGTCCCAATGTCACCCACATATGTTAAGATATATATCTACACAAACTCAACAAACCCACTAGCAACCAAGGGTACACTACAAAAGATCTCTACCAGAGAAACAAGAAAACTACTACATAACTAAGAATTCAAATAACCCAACAATAATTGGAGAAAAAAAAAGGAAAACCTTACCTGGTATGGGAAGAGATTGATAGAAGTGAAAAAAGGGTGGAGGGGGTGTGATTTGCTCTGAAATTTGGGAGGATTAGGGATGGGTTTCTTTGGGGAGAAGAGTTGGGCATTTGTGAGTTGTGAGGGAGGGTTTAGTATTTTTGGGTGTGATAGGAGAAGAGGGAGGGATAGGGAGGAAGTAAATAATAAAAAGTAAAACAAAAAAAATAACTTAAACAAAGTGGCAGACGTACCGGTACAAGTGCGGCCACGCTTGCGAGGCAGAGGACTGGCATTGTGTGCGGTCTGAACGCGCCCGCGCACCTAGGCTTAAAGATAAGGCAGAATACTTGCTATTATGCGCAGCCTGAGTGCGGTCTGAGCGCGGCCGCGCACCTGGGCCTCGAGCTTTCTCACATTTTTACCTTTCCCTTCAGCGTCAGATGGACTTATCAATTGCCTAAGCTCACCTGCATTTGTTAGTACTTAAAAAAATCGAAATAACAAATTCTAACTACACTAAAATCACTACGCGTTGGGTTGCCTCCCAACCAGCGCCTTAGTTAGTGTCGTGGCACAACAAATACCACAAATAAATGGGTTGCCTCCCATGAAGTGCCTGATTTAACGTCGCAGAACGACGCAGATGAGCGCAATTAAGGTTCACTCGACCTCTAGGGCTCAGTCAAATGCATCACTGACACTTTCTTCACTTCATCCATGCCCACGTATGGTTTCAATCTATGCCCATTGAATCTAAATGTGCAAGAGTCTTTCTCTAAGGAAATCTCTATAGCACCCGAAGGGAGCACTTCGACCACACGAAATGGTCCAAACCATCGTGACTTGAGTTTACCCGGAAATAGCTTTAATCTTGAATTGTAAAGCAACACCATATCTCTGGGTTTGAAATTTCGCTCAGTAATGTTCTTGTCGTGCAACCTCTTCATTCTTTCTTTGTATAACCTTGTGCTCTCATAAGCAAGATATCGGAACTCATCCAGCTCATGCAACTCTGTGACTTTATTCGTTCCCGCAGCCTCCATGTCAAGATTCAGCTGTTTCAGTGCCCACCAAGCTCTATGATCTAGATCCTTTGGAAAGTGACAGGACTTCCCAAACACCAACTTGTATGGTGACATGTCAATTGGTGTTTTGAAAGCATTTCTATAGGCCCAGAGTGCGTCATCTAACTTTTTCTCCCAATCTGTTCTTGTGGCATAAACATTTTTGGTCAACATACTCTTTATCTGTCTATTTGACACTTTGACCTGCCCACTGGTCTGAGGATGGTATGGAGTTTCCACCTTGTGGCGTACATCGTACTTCTCCATCAATTTCTCGAAGGCTCAGAAATGAGTGCCTTTGTCACTAATTATGGCCCTCGGGGAGTTGAAACGGGTAAAACCCAATCACCACCCTTGCATCATTGGTGGGGAGTGCTGCAGCTTCCACCAATTTGGACACATAATCTACAGCAACAAGTATGTACTTATTGCCATAGGAACTGACGAAGGGACCCATAAAGTCTATTCCCCAAACATCGAACACTCCAACCTCCTGAATCGGGTTCATGGGAATCTCATGGCGACGGGAAATGTTCCCGGTTCACAGACATTCATCACAAGCCTTGACCCATAGATGTGCATCCTTAAACACAGTTGGCCAGTAGAAACCTGCTTCTAGAACTTTCACGGCCGTCCTGACTCCTCCAAAATGTCTGCCATAGGCCGATGCGTGACATGCCTGCAAAATAGAAGATTGATCTATCTCGGGGACACACCTCCGGATCATATTGTCAACACAAATGCGAAACAGATAAGTTTCATCCTAGTAATACATGCGGCAATCACGGTAAAACGTTTTATTTTGCACAGAGGAAAGGTCATAAGGAACTATACCGCTTGCCAGGTAGTTTGCAATGTCTGCATACCATGGCACCTCCTCAAGGCTTGTGGCGAGTAGCTGCTCATCTGGAAAGGTTTCCATAATTTCTTCTACCTCAACTGCTTTTTCAGCTTCTTCCAATCGTGATAAGTGATCAGCAATTTGATTTTTCGTGCCCTTTCAGTCACGAATTTCCAAGTCAAACTATTGTAGCAATAGCACCCAATGAATCAGACGCGGTTTGGACTCTTTCTTTTTGATCAGGGACTTGAGAGCAGCATGATCAATATATACAATTACCTTAGATCCAATCAGGTATGATCTGAACTTGTCAAACGCGAACACCACAGCCAACATCTCCTTTTCATTCACAGTGTAGTTCAGCTGGGCTCCACTCAACGTTCTACTTGCATAGTAAATTGGGTGCATTATTTTATCTTTTCACTAGCACTGCTCCCACTACATAGTCACTTGCATCACACATTAGCTCGAATGGTTGCTCCCAATCGGGGGCAACAATGATGGGTGTTGTGACTAGCCTCTTCTTCAACTCCTCGAATTCTACCCTGCAATCATCATAAAACACAAAGGGGTGATCTTTTTCTAATAGCTTAAACAGAGGGTTAGTAATTTTTTAGAAGTCTTTTATGAATCTCCGGTAGAAACCGGCATGCCCGAGGAAGCTTCTGATTGCTTTGACGGATATGGGTGGTGGAAGCTTTCCTATCACATCAACTTTTGCACGATCCACCTCAATGCGCTTGCTTGATACCAAGTGTCACAAGACTATACCCTCTTGTACCATGAAATGGCACTTTTCCCAATTAAGTACCAGTTTAGTCTCGATGCACCTTTTCAACACTCTGGTCAGATTCTTAAGGCACTCATCGAATGAATTGCCCACTACTGATAAATCATCCATGAACAACTCCATTATGCCTTCTACCATGTCTGTGAATATGGCCATCATGCACCTTTGGAATGTGGCAGGTGTGTTGGATAGGCTAAAGGGCATCCTCAGAATTGCAAAAATCCCATAAGGGCATGTGAATGAGGTATTCTCTCTGTCCTCTGGTGCAATGGAGATCTGATTGTACCCTGAGTACCCATCCAGAAAACAAAAATTGGACCTCCCTGCCAGTCTGTCAAGCATCTGATCAATAAAGGGAAGTGGGAAGTGGTCTTTTCGGATGGCCAAGTTTAGTTTCCTGTAATCCATGCAAATTCTCCAGCCTGTGACGGTTCGTGTAGAGATTAGTTCATTTTTATCATTTTTCACCACCGTCATTCCGCCCTTCTTAGGAACACATTGCACTGGGCTAACCCAGTTGCTGTCATAGATGGGGAAGATGATTCACGCATCTAACCACTTAATGATTTCTTTCTTCACCACTTTCTTCATATTGGGGTTCAACCTTCTTTGGTGTTCTCTGGAAGGTTTGTGCCCATCTTCCAGCAAAATTTTATACATACAAAATGTCGGGTTGATCCCCTTAATATCTGCCATGGTCCATCCGATAGCAGTCTTGCACTCCGTCAGTACCTGCAAAAGTTTTTCTGCCTTCACATCTAACAAACTAGATGAGATAATAACAGGTAGTGTGGAGTTAGGTCCTAAGAATGCATACCTGAGATGGGCGGGCAGTGGCTTCAACTCTAGCTTTGGTGGTTATTCTATGGATGGCTTGGCTGGAGAAGTTTCCCTCTTCTCTAAGTGCAAGGGCTCAAATTCAAGTGGTTTCTTCCAAAAACCTTTGCCCTCAAGAGCAAGCACCCATTCCGCCAATTCTTCACCATTAGCCTCATCAAAGTTCATGAGACATGCAGCTAGAGGGTCCTCAATATTCAAGGTCTCATCATCCTCTTCCAGGATTACATCCACGACATCAATTAAAGAACAATTGGCGAATTCACTTGGTCGCCTCATAGATTTCTGCACGTTGAATGTTATCTCCTAATGATTTAATCTCATCTTGAGCTCTCCAGTTTCACAGTCAATTAGAGCTCGCCCCGTGGCCAAGAATGGCCTTCCCAAAATTATGGGAATTTCCTTATCCACCCTACAATCTAGAATTACAAAATCTGCAGGGAATACAAATTTCCCTACCTGCACCAACACGTCATCAAGAATACCTGAGGGCTTCTTTACGGTCATGTCAATCAGCTGCAACAACATAGACGTGGGTCTAGATCTTCTAATCCCTAGCCTTTTATAGATAGTCAGGGGCATAATATTTATGCTAGCCCCCAAATCACATAGTGCCTTGGCAAAAGCAAAGTTACCTATGGTGCAGGGAATTGTGAAACTCCCTGGGTCAGACAACTTTTCAGCAACGGGTCTTGTTACAACAGCACTGCAGGTCTGAGTTATAGTCACTGTGGCCAAGTCTTGGAAGTCGAACTTACGGGACATCAAGTCCGTCATCATTTTTGCATAACCATGCATCTCTTTTAAAGCATCAACCAATGGAATATTTACCTGAATTTGTTTCAACATTTCCAAGAACTTCTTGTATTGCTCATCTTTTTGGTATTTGGCCAGCCTCTATGGGAATTGTGCTGGAGGTCGCTTTTTCCCAGTGATTTGGGATTTCTCTTTTTCAGGCACTGCCTTCGCTACCAATTCCTGTGCTGTCTCAGCTTCTTTCTCAGCCTCATTCTGTTTGTTGGCATCTTCCTGGGCAGGCTGCACTTTCACCTCAGTCAATCCTGCTGAATCATCTAGCTCAATGGGCACTGGTATAAGTGTCTCAGCATGTCTTCTTTCTTGAGCCCTCTCTTGCTCCAAGTCTAGGTCTCTGCCATTACGTAGACTCGCTGCCATCAGCTCTTTCGGACCCTGATCTTTTGGATTTACCTGAGTGTCTGCAGGTAATGTCCCATGAGGACGATTATTTAGCGACATTGAAATATGACCCATTTAAACTTTAATATTCTTTATAGCTAACTCATGTGCATCTACTCTTTATCTTATTTTCGCATTAGACCCAATCACCTACTGCATCATTGCCTCGAGCCTAGCAAACTCGTCTTCTTATCTCCCATTATGTTGCTATTGAGGTGGATGATAACCATGCTGCTGATTCTGGTTGTTGTACCCCTGTGGCCTTTGGTAAGGCGCTATATTACCCTGTGGTCGCATGGCCCCCATATTACCGTTATTGTGTTGCTGCGGGGCTGACCTGTATTGCTGATTCTGCTGACCCCAATTTTCACCACCTGGTCTCTGTCCCCATATTTGGGCACATAATTCATGTTCTCGGGATAGTGTTGGTGATCACCCTCAGCACTCCAATGGCTGCCAAATGGCTAACTAATGCAAGATGTACATAATCCCTCATTGGTTGTATCAACTATGTGCACCTGCTTTTTCTAACCTGACACTTCCACATTTTTGGTGAGGATGCTCAGTTGTGTCATTAATGTGACCATATTTTCAGCAAGAGAGTTAGCTGGATCTAATGCCACTGAGTGGACCTCAAGAGTGATGGGAGCGTTTCTTGTTGTCTATCCTGAGTTCTGGGCCATCTTTTCAAGGAAGATTTTGCTCTCTCTGAACGTTTTACTCAGGAATGCCCCACCAGCTGAAGCATCAACATTAGCATTTACACTATCTGCTAGACCCATGTAAAACCTCTGCCCCAACATCTGCTCAGGAATAGCATGGTGTGGACACGCCACTAACAACCCTTTGAATCTTTCACATGTTTCTTGCAATGTCTCTGTTGGTTTCTACCTAAAGCTCAAGATCTAATCAATTTGCTGAGCAGTCTTGTTGGGTGGATGAAATTTGTGCACAAACTGCTTGACCAACTCCTCCCAAGTAGTGATGGAATTGATGGGAGTAAATTTAGCCAAGTCTGGAATGCTCCTGTCACAGAGAATGGAAACAACAACAACTTTATTGCTTCCGGAGTCATATTGTGTTGTCTTTGTCTTTGGAAGATTGACGGGAAATTCTTCAAGTGCTGTTGGGGATCTTCAATGTATGACCCCGAGAATAGTCCCTTGTTTTGCAGCAAATGCAGCATATTGTTTGTGATTTTGAATGAATCTGCATGTATCTGCGGGACTACAATCATTGTGGCCAAGTTGCCCGTCTTGGGTTGTGCCCAATCACATAAAGCAGCCTCTGGCACAAGAGGCTCCACTACTTGCGCATTGGGGTCCTCCACGTCATCCCCATTATTTCTGTTGTTCACCACATCTTCCATGTATGGTTCCAAGTGTTCAGTCGAGTTTTGTTGTTTTCTTTTCCGGTTTGCCCGATTCAAGGCCTTGAAAACTTTCTCGGGATCTGATAATGCTTCAAACACTTCACCAGTTCTCGATGAGTTTCTAGGCATGCATCTGTAACAACCAAGTTCGCAAACGTTAAAATTTCAATGTAGTAGATTGAAAGTGAAGAAAATTGACTACATTAAGAATTTTTGAATTTCTTTCAACTGTAATTGATAACACCGTTAATTCCCCGGCAACGGCGCCAAAATTTGATCATGCCCAACTATGCCTTATAAAAAGGACTATGTGGTCGTTGTCAATATAATCCGGATATTAAGTCCAGAGTTGGGTCCCACAGGGAATTAACCTACCAATTACAAGTATCAGACTCCCTCAATTCCACGTAATCAACTTCCAAGATATTTTAGATAACAATTGGTTGTTTTTCTACTAACTATTACTTAATGAACTATATTAACTAAGAGCTAACTAAGAACGGTTTGTAAACAATAATGAGAAGGATCTAAGGTTATATTTTTCCATATTGATGGAATTCCTTCCTGCTATGTTTCATATAAATTTGCCTAATCTTACCTATCGACCATGAGCACTCTTACTACCGTAAATCTCTCCCGAGTAATTACGACAATTTACTAGACATACTCTCCTGATTTACGCTAGATGGTTTTAATTACATCTCACTTAGATTGCACCCAAGGTTTCGTTATCCCTAATCCCGCCTTTAAACCCTTGGTTATTGATTCCTCACATACGTCGGGAGTGATATTGTTCAACAACTACCTAAATATGCACTCTCTCCCGAGTAGTACATACTAACTAGGCACAGTTAATTGAGGATCCTTTCAATTAACTACAACAAGAACGTAGTTGAACAAATAGAGATAACTTTGGCAAATATATATTAACATAGCAAGAATTTCATCCTTCAATAGGTTCCATCAAAACCCTAGATTAAATGTTTAGCTACGCTTAATCGTTTTCACAGCCATAACAATAGAATTCATCATGGATGATCAAAACAAGAGGAAGAAAACTAAAACTCTATGACGGATCTTCCGCCTTGCCTCTTTCCTCTTCTTGCCTTCAACAATCCTTTGAAAACCTTGATACCTCCTTTTCTCGGCGAGCTGGGCTTCTTATAGGTTAAGGGGGATTGCCCTAGAACTTACAAAATTACCCCTGAAAATAATATTTCTCGGAGTGACGACCGCGGCCGCGCATGGACCGCTCTTGAGCCGCGCATATAGCTTTCCATTCTGCCTTGCGACCACTGCTTGAGTGCGGCCGCGCTTGGCACGCGCTCATGAAGTCAGCTTTTTTCTCTCTTTTTCCTTCTTCTTTCACGCGCATTTACCTCCGATTGGCTTCACTTGCTCCAAATTAGCTCCAAACACTGTCCTATGTCCTCATAATCAAGACTTACTCCTGCAAAGCACAAAATTCATAATTAGAGCCATTTATTTTCATTTAAACTTCATATAAAAATGAAGCATAGCTAAGATGGGGCGTAAATAGTCGCTAAACTACATGAATATAGCCTATTAGCAACTACCTATTCATCTGAGCAGCTGGCTCGAGTTTATATCCACGAGATCGTCAGGCTTCATGGTATACCAGTATCTATTATCTCTGACCGGGGTACGCAGTTTACATCACGGTTATGGAGAGTCATACAACATGAGTTGGGTACTCGAGTGGAGTTGAGCACAACATTTCACCCTCAGACGGACGAACAATCCGAGCGTACTATTCAGAGATTAGAGGATGTGTTCCGTGTGTGTGTGATGGAGTTTGGAGGTTCGTGGGATCAGTTATTGCCACTTGCGGAGTTTGCCTACAACAACAGTTATCAGTCGAGCATCTAGATGGCACCATATGAGGCTTTGTATGTTAGGCGGTGTCGGTCTCCAATAGGTTGGTTTGAGCCTGGCGAGGCTAGGTTATTAGGCACAAACTTGGTTCAGGATGCTCTAGGGAAGGTTAAGGTGATTTAGGATCGACTTCGCACAACCTAGTCCAGACAGAAGAGTTATGCGGATCGGAGGGTTCGCGATGTTGCATTCATGGTTGTAAAGCGGGTCCTGCTCCGGGTGTCACCCATGAAGGGTGTTATGACGTTCGGAAAGAAGGGCAAGCTGAGTGCAAAGTTTATCGACCCGTTTGAGGTGTTGCGACGTGTTGGGGAGGTTGCTTATGAGCTTTCCTTGCCTCCTAGTCAAGTAGGAGTTCATCCAGTATTCCATGTTTCGATGCTCCGGTAGTATCACGGTGATCCATTTCATGTGTTGGATTTCAGCTCGATCCAATATTATTTGACTATAATTTTTTATTTGGCTTAAGATTATAATATTTTAATCAAATTATTTTTACGTGTTTGGTCAGAAAAAGAAGAAATATACAGTTAATCATATACTCATTGCATCAAAAGAAATATAAAAAAAATATGTTGTTGAAACTCCATATTTTGGGTAAAAATAATAATATTGCAATCAAATATTCTACGAATTTGACCCAAAAAAATAGTGCATAGTTTAAATAAATAGGCATTGCATAAAAGAAAATAATATAATATTTTAATATAGAAATACGCCATTACAACTTCATTACTTAGCTAAACCGCCTTTTCATTTGGCTAAAAAAAATAGAGTTTTAGTTAACTTTTATGGATTTAACCCAAAAAAATACATAGTGAAAATAAATATTGATTGTATAAAAAATAAAATTGAAATAAAATATGCAAAGTATGCTAAGAAAAACAACGACAAATACAATTAGAACAAGTAAATATTTATCTTTGATTATGTGACAATTAACATATATGAAAAATACCCCACTTGAAAGCTGATTTTTCGATTTTTCTTTCCCCACGTGCCTAAACGAGGCTGTATTCATGTATTTGCCACATCAGCGTCTAGGGGGTCAAGGTTATCAAATTTTCGCGTTCAAGGAGGTATTAAAGACTAAATACTACACAAAAGTTTCCAAGTTTATGGTGGGTTCCGAATATTTCTGCCTATTTTATAGCTAGTGGTAATCCGAGTCAAATTGAGAACAAAAACCTGACTATGGTTTGATATTGAAAAAAATAATCCGATCATATTTGGTTTGGTTTGGTTTTAACTTAAAAATGTCAAACCGAAACCAAACCGACACGACATTATATGTATAGAAGTTTTAAATACATTTAATAGATAAAAATATTTATTGTAGTGTATTTTATAAATATTTCTTAAACTTTTTCATAGTTATATCTTTTAACATATTATTACAAGCTTGGGCTTATAAGTTTTGAATGCTCCAATAAATTTTGTAGTCCATAAATGTTAGTAACTCAAATAAATCCTAAACCAAATCAAATCAATACTAATGCTAACAAAAGACATTCAACTCAATTGTACTATGAATGAAAATAATGTTAGATATCTATTTTTTTTCTTAATTTTTTCACGATTTAGATCAAATGTATAACTTATTTTTTTTTAGTGGTTAGTCATGTAAATACTAGTACTTATTAGTCGTCGGTGGGTACGAGGAGAGGTAGAGGTGACCTAAGAAGTATTGGGGAGAGGTGATCAGGCGAGGTATGGCGAGACTTCAGATATCCGAGGACATGACACTCGATAGGAAGCTGTGGAGGTCGAGCATTAATGTTGTGGGTTAGGAGATAGTTGAGCATATTTAGTCTACCAGTGTGAGGCTAAGCTGATAGAATTTAATCTTAGACTGCTAGTGGTCAATGTTGTGTTTACACTACTCTTCCATTTTCATAGTGTCAGACCTTATTTACTGGTCATTATTTCTGCGTTTGATCTATTCACTGGTTCTTGTGTTGTTATTATTTCCGTGATGGTACTGATATATTGTCTTTTTCTGTCTTTTTGTCCTCTTGAGCCGAGGCTCTTTCGGAAACAACCTCTCTACCCCATCGGGGTAGAGGTAAGGTCTGCGTACACACTACCCTCCGCAGACCCCACTTGTGGGACTATACTGGATCGTTGTTGTTATTGTTGTTGTATTAATCGTAATTTTAATTATGTTTGTTTTCACTATTGCTTATTATACTATTTATTTTATGCGATTTTATTATCTTTATTGTTGAATATTTTAGTACATTGCCAACTCATCTCATATTGATGTTATTTTACTGAAAAACATCTTATATAGTTCTGTCTTACTAGGATTAAAAAAATATTTGGAGCACAAATATTACGCTTTGTGCTATGAAGACTTTATGGGAAAAAATCAAAAAAAATTGAAAACCCGAAAAAACCGAGATTAAAAAGCCCGTCTTTTATTAATTTGATTTGGTATTTAAATTTAATAACCCGATATAATTAGATAATTCGCACCAACCCAACCTATATATACCCAATTTATAGTTATTCAAGCATGTCATAAAATGGCATACAACAAGGCTAAAAAGTTAAAAAACTTTAGCACGCCTGCACTGCTGCTAAAGCACTTCAGAGGCCAATTTAGTATTGGATCTCACCGCATGAAGACAACCATCGCGAGGGAGAAATAGCCTGCCCAGCCTATTCTCACAATGGGGCTCGCGATTGCTTGGAGCATTCTCTTAATCACGTCATTAGGATCATAATTAGTTCAAATTAATATTTATAATTTATGGGTTACAACCTCTCGATTAAAATTTGCGCATAATTTTTGGAGTTTTCGTTTGGGAGATTTATAAAAAATACATATTTCTTTCCACCCTTTCTCCTCACCGTTGGGAAAAATTTGGTAAATATCTTAATTTCCTTTCTTCTACCTTCTCTAGTTTCCAAAAATAATCGTTAAAGCCCAACAGATACGCTTTAATGTCGGCCTACTCTAAGCTTTTGAATTTGATTTCTTTTCTTGCACCTCCTGCTTTTTTGTCTTTTTTTCGTGTAATGTTTTTTTACATTTATCCTTTCTGAGAAGCAAGAATAAGATCAAAAAGGCTCATAAAAGTAGTAATGAAAGCTACCCCTATCTTAAACCGTATAAACTTCAGTAGCTTTGACCAAATTTTATGTTATCTTAACATATAAATTTTAAACTCAGTAACTCCAAAGAATTAAAATTCAGAGCCCATAAACTTTAAACTATGAATCTATCTCTGCCCAAATTACCTTGGCACTTATTAGAATCAACATATTTTCCAAAACTAAATAAAAGCTCATGCCACTTTTTAGAAAAAGATACAATTAATACAAATAAAAGTACTCCATCCGTAACCAAAAAAAGAATTTTTCATATAAATCATAGTAGTAGTTGCTTCAGTTGAACGTACCCTAAAAAGCTTATCTTTAACTTTTCAAACGTTACTCCGGAGGAGGAGTACTTGCAGTTAAACCTCTTTATAATAGTTTGTTTGTTCCGTATATTTTTTATTGTTATAGCGAACATATATTATAATATAATATGTAAATTGGCTTCGATAAAAACTTAATTTTTATAGTGAATGTGTTGTTATATAAAGATGTTGTTATAAAAATGTTTGACGGTGTTATCTTCCTGTATCCATTGGACAAGCGATTTCAAATCAATATTCAAGATCAAATTAACTAATTAACCCATAAAATCAGCATTAAAAAAATATTATTCCAAAATCTCCCGTAATTCCACTTTACTTCCATAAAAACACGAAACATATCCCCCAAAAAGAAATTAAAAATACTTTTACAATTACCCTAAATCCACTGGGACAAAAACTTGTTGTCCTAACCCCACAAATTAGTCCAAGTTATCAACAACACCCTTCATTTGACACGTGTCAAAAATGCATCAGGGTCCCGCATTTCCATTTCTTAAATTTTCCGAATGACTGTTACTAAAGACCTCACTACCAAGTAGTACTAGTCAACGTTTTTCCAAACTCGCCGGAGCCGATGAAGAAGTTCAAGAACATAAGATCAGAGTCGTTGACTTTATTACTGGTCAACCTCGCCGGAATAATGGAACGCGCCGACGAGTCATTATTGCCGGGAGTGTATAAAGAAGTAGGGAAAGCATTGCATACTGATCCAACGGGACTTGGTTCTCTCACTCTCTTCAGATCCATAGTTCAATGCCTTTGTTACCCTCTCGCTGCTTACCTCGCCGGCCGTCAAAACCGCACCCATGTTATTGCTCTTGGTGCTTTCCTCTGGTCTGCTGCTACTTTTCTTGTTGCCATTTCCTCCACTTTTACTGAGGTTAATTCTCTCTTCATCCTTCTACATGTGTGCACAATTACATTCTTATTCTAAAATTGAAATGAGTCAACCCTGTTGACATTTTATGATATTGTAATTTTAAGGTTTTATTTAGATCCTTGCGCAATATTTTTGCATTAATCTGAATTTGATGGAGACCAAAAGAGTTAACTCTTGGCAAACTTAAAGGACCAAAACTGCTCAGTACATACTTAAGGGACTACTTTGAACTTATCCTCAAACACAAGGATCATTTTTTGTCATTTTCCCTGAATTAATTTGACAAAAATTAGTTTTGTAGCTTTACTATTATAATGAATAAAGTTCATTGACTTAAAGTTTATAGTAAGTATAATTTAGTCACTTTAATGCGATAAGAAATAGTTCAGTGAGTTTAATGTTATAATACATAAAGTTTGGTAATCATACTTGAGATAGAGGTGTCTCCTGTTTGTTATCGACACCGCTTATAAAAGTCCTGTGTATGCCCCTGCCTGATGGTATGAGTGTAGGAAGTTGATATTAAGCTAGCGTTTGGCCAGAGATTTCCAAATTTGTTTTGGGTGAAGTTTGGCTTGAAGATGGAAATGTGTTTGGACATACGTTTTCAAAATATTAAAAGGCAGCCCGGTGCATTAAGCTCCCACTATGCGCAGGGTCCGAGGAAGGTGTTTATATTTTGGAAAAACATGTGTATTATGAGGGATTTGGCCCAAAACCAGCTCAATAGCTGATTTTGAGATTTGGGATTTTGCCAAAATATAGGCAAAATCTATGGCCAAACATGTTTTTCCAAATAAAACCCAAGTTTATTTTGGAAAAATCTATGGTCAAACGGGTCCTAATGGGAATGTACAAGAATTGGTTCTTGTCTAGTTTGTGAGAGGTGTCTCCTGTTTGTTAGGAGCCCCGAGCCGGAGACAAAGTTAGTCAATGAGAAAAGTTGAAACTCAAGGTTGTTTGGAAGTTGAATCAAGCATTTGTGAATCTTGCTTGTTACCTTTTGGCTTTTGTTAAGAGAAGCACTATATATCTTGCTTGAAATGAGGTCTCTGTTACTGTTTAGCAATGCTCATATTTTTCAATAGGTTGCCATTTCCAGAGGATTGAATGGAATAGGACTTGCAATAGTCACACCAGCAATCCAATCTTTAGTTGCTGATTCAACAGATGAAAGCAACCGTGGCATAGCTTTTGGATGGCTACAACTAACAGGAAACTTTGGCTCTATCCTCGGTGGGCTTTTATCAGTGATTCTAGCTGAAACATCACTCATGGGGATCGCTGGATGGAGAATCTCCTTCCATCTGGTCGGTTTTATAAGCGTTATAGTTGGTATATTGGTGCGCTTGTTCGCCAAGGATCCCCGCTTTGTTGACAGTGATGGCAATGCAAGAGAGCAGCCTCCCCAAAAACCATTTAGAGAAGAAGTGAAGGAGCTGCTAAAAGAAGCAAAAGCAGTAGTGAAAGTGCCTTCCTTTCAAATTCTTATTGCTCAGGGGGTCTCAGGTTCATTCCCTTGGTCTTCATTGTCATTTGCTCCTATGTGGTTGGAGCTTATTGGATTCTCACACAAGACAACAGCATTACTCTTGACTTTATTTAATGTTGCTGGCTCGATTGGTGGATTGTTTGGAGGAAAGATGGGGGATATACTTGCCAAACACATGCCAAATTCTGGTAGAATAATTCTTTCTCAGATAAGCTCTGGTTCGGCGATCCCTTTAGCTGCAATTCTGCTTCTTGGATTGCCTGATGATCCTTCCTCAGCTGCAATCCATGGTTTAGTCTTGTTCATAATGGGATTCATGATATCGTGGAATAGTCCAGCGACAAACAAGTATGTTTCCTTCGAAAAACTATATCATTCATCGTTCTCTGAATTTACATGCAGACAATGGACTCAATTTTATGCATATCTAATGTCTAACAGAGATCATTAAGGTAAATTTACAGAAGCTGTAGATATAGGTAAGTGATACAACCCCCCCCCCCCCCCCCCCCCCCCC
>ML278624.1:108244-160885 GCA_005239495.1 Nicotiana undulata
AAAAAAAAAAAAAAAAAGGGAAACATCGATAAATGTATCTGTTCCAGATAGAAAAAAAATTCAAAATAATTCAGCATGATTTACTAACAAATTCACACATGACATGCTTGCAGTCCAATTTTTGCGGAGATAGTTCCTGAGAGAGCTCGAACAAGCATCTATGCCCTGGATCGATCGTTTGAGTCTATGTTAGCATCATTTGCTCCTCCAGTGGTTGGTATTTTGGCTCAACATGTTTATGGCTTTAAACCAATCCCCAAGGACTCAACCGGCTCGCAGGAAATTGAAACGGATAGAGAGAATGCAGCCCCGCTTGCTAAGGCACTCTACACTGCTATAGGCATTCCAATGGCAATTTGCTGCTTCATCTATTCCTTCCTTTATTATACATATCCACGTGACAGGGACCGTGCTAAAATGGATGCGTTAATAGACACAGAGTTGCAATGGATTGATGAAATAGGCAATCATCCTTCTGAAGAAGAAAATATCAAACTTCATTTTTCTGAATCCGATGAACTGCACGGAAAAGAACCAACGGTGATTGATATAGATTATGAAGTAGAAGAGAGCCTCGACAACAATGAGAATGATGAGAAGAGGCTTCTCCAAAATCAGATGAAATCCTCTGATAGCAGCAAATTGTAGAGCAAATGGAACAGCAAATTTTGTGCATATCGGATACAACTTATAGACTAAGAAAGTGGATTCACTTCATCAATATCATAGTGTGAACTTACAGTAGTATCAGTTTTGACAGTTTTCTATAGTTATCTGAATCAAATTGATCCAGTTTAATGCTTAGAATGCAGGAAGAAGATATAAACAAGACGAAAAGACCTCGTGATGTTGCTTATCTTTTTCGATACAGATGAAGGGTTCAAATTGTTAGTAGTACTTAGTGTTGACCAAACTTCAGTCCTTATAATGTGAACATGTTGTGTCTGATTCTCTCTCGAGATATCCAAATCTGTTATAGAGAGAACTAGATACAGCACTAGATAAGGCTTGGTTCCAGGTCAAGAACTAACAATATAGCTACTGTATTGGAAATAATTTGTGTTTTCTTCTGGTAACTTGGTACTCCCTCTATTCCAATTTATGTGAACCTGTTTGATACCAAGTTTAAGGAAAAAATAAAGACTTTTAGAATTTGTGGTCCTAAACAACTTAAAAAGGGCCCAGAGTATTTGTGTAGCTATAAAAACTTCTCATTAAGGGGTAGAATTGTAAATTTAAGCTAAATTATTTTCAAATTTAGAATTGGGTCATTCTTTTTTGAACGGATCAAAAAAGAAATAGGTTGACATAAACCGGAACGGAGGGAGTAGTATATATATATATATATATTAGTTAATGTTTTCAAGATTGACTGTTTGTTATTGTAAATATACATAAATAAAAAAGATTATCTAACAATATAGCGTAATTTTCCGGCGAAGGGGTGTTGCTTGACACCCTTGGTTCAATGTGCCTCCGTCACTGCACCTTCACCACTGATATCACCACCATCCAGCTCCTCCACTAACCACTGCTACCACTAATAACCATTATATGCAACCTTCGCCAACCACGACCAACCTCACCACCATGAGTCATGGTCCATGACCATTATCTACCACCTTCGCTAGGTGTTTGAGTATGCTTCATCAAACAAATAATTTTTATATTCAGAGACTAATATCTTGATAATCAAATATATATACTCAAAATTTAGGCATTTTAATCTTTAAGGAAATAATTTAGACATGCAATAAATAGTCTTTAACTATATAAAATGTGTCAGTCCTTTCGGGACCTCAAAAGAAAGTAAAATATGACGAAAAAGTATTTGCAACTAGAGATAATTGGGCATAGAAATGACACAAGGTAGCCGCGTGTAGCACCTCAATTTAAAAGTGTAACGGCCCCAAATTTCTTTAGCAACATGATGTCACTTAACCTAACTCGCTAGGCGAACCATCATATCAAGAACAAGATTTGGAATAATAAGTCTCGCGCAATATTATAAATGTATCAATGTGTGAAAATACAACAAACAACACAAAATTGGTAGTACAATGTCATGAGCAACTACAACAGAATAACAATACAATTGTCTGCCATAATACAATTATTGTTTGAAAGAAAATAATAGTAATAACTGGATAACACAGAAGGTGATTCCAAAGTTGCGAACTCGAACAAGGCAGCTCACCACAAAGTAACGCTGTCTCTAGATCCCGCCAGTACCAGGATCAAAATCTTTATTAAAAATTACAGAAATGTAATATGAGATTGATAATCAACGTATACTTAGTAAGTATCAAGTCTAACTCAACTAAATAGTGGCGGTGTTTTGACCAAAAAATCATATATCATAGCTACAATTCATAAGCATATAACAAACAGAAAATAACTCAGAAATGACAAATATAAATAGGTTCACAGTCAAAAAGAAAATAATAAGCATGCTTCCTCAGCTAACATGCTCAAAAGCAATACCAATGCACTAAATTTGTATATAAAGGAGATATGCACTAACTGGCATTTAGTCGAATGCTTCTACATGGGTCGAGCAAGTCTATACGTGACAAAGACTCAAACCTCTACATCATATAAGAAAACCATATGCATGGATATATGCACATTTACAAGAGATAATAAGAGTATATACATATGTTAATACCCAATTTTTACCATATATATTCAAAATAGTGCATGAGCATCAACCAATATTTTTCCATGATTTTCTGTAATTTTAGAGGATTTTTAATTATTTTATTCCAACTTTGTTATTATCTAAATAATTACTAATTGCATCACAAAAATTTTTATAATGATTTATTACTTAATTTTTATCATTTATATTTATATTGAGCTTTAATCATTTTATGCATAATTATATTTGTATCTTTAGGCTATAATTGCAATAACTTTGCAATAATAGCTCATATATGCATAATTATATTATTTACACGAAAAATGACTTTTTATATTTTTATAATATTAAGTAATTATTTTAAATCATTTTCATATACAAAACAGATTTTTATCATTTATTAATTATTTTTATTAATTATTTTATTAATTTTAAATGGTTATTTAAAACATAGCCGTATTTTAATTTATTTTTCGGACCTACCCTAGCCCAATACCCTATCCATCCCAATAACCCAATACCTAATAAACTAATTCAACTACCCATACCCATACCCGTCCAATTAAACTCGCCCTACCTAAATCTAATCATGGTTGTTGATCTCAGAAGATCAACGGCCCTAAATACCACATCCCTTTTTAATATACCAAAACCCCCAAAACCTATTTCATTTCGCCCCAGCCTGTCATCTTTGGATACTCTCCTCACCTCTCTCTCAACCCCTCAAACCCTAGCCCGCCGTCACACTTTCCATCTGATTCATGGGATCTCCTCCTGATTCTCTGCCTTATTTGGCTTTGTTTCTCTACTGGGTACCCGATCTTGATGTTACTTGACCTATTTGCCTTAAAAGGAAAGAGTATTTCAAGAGATTCGAACCAGATTTAGTTCAGAGTCTCTCATATTTCGATTATTCCGTCTATGTTCATCCTGACACCTGTGAGTACGAATATTTTCGTATTTTAGGGTTTCAAATCTCTTGTTCAAACCAGATTTGGTTCAACTCCTGTTTATTTTTATGAATCTGGCTATTTTTTGGTTGAATCTGTTTAGATCTTTTTAGATCTGAAACAGTTTTATGTTTGTTTTGGTATTTCTCCTTTAAAATTTCAATACTTCTATTTCTATATGTTATAGTCTTTTATTATTATTGACCGAGTTTATTTACCCTAAAACTAGGGTTTTGGTTTCAACAGATATTTGTAAAAAAAATGTTAAATGTTCCGTCTCTGGGTCTGTTAGGGTTTCCTTATTTATTTTTGACTGATTTTACTTATTATACGTCTTAGTATTTCTTAGGGTTTAGATTATTTTGTCATATTACTGCTTCTGCATGTTTGCCTTTAACTCCGTCGATTAATGGTTAATTGATTTTACTTTCCTAAATTAGGGTTTGAAACTAGCCTTTCCTTTAGTACTGGTGTTTCCTTATTAGATTTTACCTGTTCTTACCTTATTTTGACCAGTATGTGATTAATAATTTGTGCTACTTCCCTTAACTTAACCTTACTGGCCTGATTTGATGTTCTGATTATTAGACTCGGCTTCTAATTGATTTTGAAATTAGTTCTTACCTTATTTAACCTAGGACTCGACTACTGATTGATTCCATATAAGGTTTTCCTTAAATTAAGTGGTACTGGCCTGACTTTACACAATTATGTCTTGTTAATTGATTCATGCCGACCTTAATTGATTGTTAAGTTATTTCCATACTTTATTTATGTATGACTGGTTCATTACCTTATTTGTTTACTTCATTAAGTGCTATTTAAACCCCATTCCTTACTCCCTTTAGGACAACTGAACGACTCTAAAACTCTCAAACTCTCATGTTCTCAAAAAACTTAAGCTCTCTCTTTATTCTCTTGTTCTGATTTCTGCAATAAGTGGCTATTATTTGGCCGGCTGAATGCCAAGGCCAAAACCTTTGGACTTTAATTGCTATTGCATTCTTACCTGCTTTCTTCTCAACTGGTATGCCCTAACTCCTACTATATTGTTCTCTATGCTTTATTAGACTAGTTTGTCTCAATTCCTAGCATGATTTTGCCCCTTACATGACAATCTGATGATACTGTTAACTTAACCCTAAGTTACTTCAATAATGTGACCCCTTTTCCTAAGTTAGTTTTAATGTTCAAGTCTGTTTTCTTGTTCTGAACCTTGCCAGATACTGTAAGCATATAATCATATGTGTGTGGTTTAATTTATAGGTCCAGTCTATTTCTGCCTCTGTGTTTAAGCCATGATTGCTTTAATATTTAGCCTAATCAAATGCCAATTTGTTTGAACTATGTGCTTAACATGAACTTTGTTTGTTTCTTGGTACAGTTCTGTCTGCAATTCTGTAATCTGAATTTGCTTGCTTATGAAAATTAAACTATTTTAAAACCTTCCCCCTTTACCCTTTATGCACTGATTTTCAAACTCCTACTTTTAGTCATTTAGGTTCTCACCACCCCTAGTGTGAGCACTGCCTAGGGTCCTTGAGACTCCTCCGAACTCTGATACATTGGGGTCGGTCTTCAATTCTTTTATTAACTTTTTTTCTGAGTGTGGTTCTGGTGTGAGCATTGTTTGTGGTCCCTGAGGCCCTTGGAAACTTTGAACACTGAAAACCCAATTTTATGTGCCATGGATGGATCACTGCTATGATCCAGAGCTGTTATGACTGACGGCCTGGTTCTCAGGTTTAGATTGGTCCTATGAAGGCTCCCTATAGTGTAATTGTTACTATTATGTAATTCATTCGATATTTTGGGCTGGAATAATTTCTGTAATAACATATTTGGGGCTTATTAGTAAAAGTTGGGGGTGGGGGTTTCTATATCTTTGTTAAAATTGGGTAGAAATCCTGCCTATAGGTTTAATTATGTTGATTGAATCATGTGAGTGCTATACTTGTTTAGGGATCCTGCCTATAGGATTCTCCAGAATGTTTTGATTCTGTATTTTCACATCTGCATACTAGAGACCCTGCTTATAGGCTTTTTTGTTAATTCTACATTAGAAATCATGTTCATAATATCTGCATATATTTCAATCCAATGTGCATTAGTGACCATGTCTATAGGATCCTGTTTGTTTGAAATAATAATCTTTCCCGGCAATCTGCTTAATTTCTGGCTACATACGATTAATAGATACCATGCCTATATGAAATAAAAAATTAGCTTCAAACCTAGACATTATGGATTTAAACTAATAGATATCATGTCTATAGGGTGAAATCAGTTTTTAAACTTAGAAATCCTGTCTATAGGAGTTTAAATCAACCCAACACTTAAAAATCACGCCTATAGGGGTTTAAATCAATTCAGAAATTAGGAAGCATGCCTATATGATTTAAAAGGAACAAAACCCTGTCTTTATGAGTTAAAATAAGTATTACACATAGAAACCATGTTTATAGGTCTGTGATTAATAAACTCGTAGAAATCATGCATATAGGATTTTGTCAATCAATTCTAAATTCAACCATTCTAAGCCATATCTTCAGCAATCTTTAGGACTTATTAATCTAGGCTTAAAATTGTGACATATTACCTGCTTGGAATGCCCAGATTCGCGCTAAATAAATTCAGTAGGAAAACAAATAGGTCACAATGCTCGCCTTAGAACTGTCTTTATATTATGTTTCTTCTCATATAGATATCCTGCATATAGGATTCTAAAATTAACTAAGTTTGTTGATTCAACTACGTGCCTTTGTTGTCTACTTGTGGAGGTCAATGGAGCCCTTATCTGTTGTAACGACCCAGCCGGTCGTATTGCGTATCAGGGTCCTGTTTCCATGAATGAAACCTTCCTTAGTGGCTATTCGTGCTTTATGACTCGCGGGAGCGGGTGGTTCGGGATTTGGGAATAATTTGGATGGTTTAGGAACACTTGGTTCTTTAAGGTTGGCCTATTTGGCCAAGTTTGACTTCGGTCAACATTTTGAGAAAACGACCTCGGAATCGAGTTCTAACAGCTCCAGTAGCTCCGTATGATGATTTCGGACGTGGGCGTATATTCGGCTCGGGTTTTTGATGACCCAAGAGCCTTTCGGCGCCCGAAATGAAAATCAGGATTTCCTTTAGTTAGAATTTGGCCTGGAACAGGACTTCATGCTATCGGGGTCCGAATGGAATTCCGGAGCCGGCAATAGTTCCGTATAGTCATTTGTGACTTGTCTGCAAAATTTGGAGTCATTTCGAGTAGTTTAGACCCATTCGGCGCAATGAAATGAAATCTAGAGTTCTTAAAGTCTTAAGTTTGAATTCAAGGGGTTTGGAGGGTGGTTTCAAGTTCCAGTGATGTTTTGAATGTTCGTGAGCTCGAGCGAGTCCGTCATATGATTTGGGACTTGGTATATTTTGTCAGAGGCTCGGGTGGGCCCAGGGGCTTCCCAAACCCCGCACGGGGCCAAAAACCAGCAAAATTCACTGCTGGTGTGGCTGCTTCTGGTGTGACCGCACCTGCGGTCTACCAGTCGCAGGTGTGAGACCGCACCTGCGGCCACAAAGTCGCTGGTGCGAGAATCTCTATAGGCACCCTATATTTAAGTTCCAAACACGGGTCTTCTTCATTTTTCAACCGTTTCACCTCCATTAAAGAGCTCTAGGAGCTTCGAGAACCTGCTCTTGACCCAAATTCAGTAGAGGTAAGTAAATTCTTTTCATTTATCTAGTTTCATACATGAATTAACAAAGAAATCAACTACTAATTCTTGGAAAAATCTAGGTTTTGGGTTGTAAAAGGGATTTTGGAAAATTAGTGAATTACCCCTTCTTAGCCATTGAATTCCTAAATAAATTATGTAATTACGATCCTTAGACTACGGGTAATTCAATCCTTCAAGAATTTTTAAAATCCGAAAGCGTGGGCCCGGGGTCGAAATTTCAAAAATCGCCAGAATTTTAAACTTTAGGAATTCTTGCTAATTCTCCTTCTTGAACCTTAAATTGATTCAATTATGCTATGTCTGGCTAGCTGCGAGCCGTCGAGGGTAGTTTCAGAATTTCGGGCGCATCTTTTGATCCGGTCCTTGGTCCGAGGAGTGCTTTTATCAAGGTGAGTCTCCTTTCTAACCTCGTAAGAGGGAAATTGTCCCTCTAGGTAACCTTGTTTGCTATGTGATCTTGTTTGGGGGCTACGTACGCACTGAGTGACGAGAGTCTGTACGTAGTAGCTATTACTGCTTCGTCTGGGTAGTTAGGACACAGCATGCTCATGGTTTTCCTCTGTTGTAGCATAGATATGACTTGTATACTTGTGTGATTGGTATTGTTGTCTTTGAATGTGTGATACATGGCTTGATTTAAGAGTGATAAGAGAGTCACGGCAGAGTGATGATTGATTATATTATGGTATCGGGCCGTATGCCACGGCGAGATTGAGACTACCGGGGTGGGATCGGGCCGTACGCCACGACGAGATTGAGACTACCAGGGTGGGATCGGGCCGTACGCCACGATGAGATTGAGACTACCAGGGTGGGATCGGGACGTACGCCACGGCGGATATCAAACTTGTTTTATTTGAGATTTTTATTTGATGCTGGATATTGATGTACTTGTTTATTTGTTTTACTTGCTTACATTTTTTTCATCCTGCTTACCTTATGACTGTTGGACCTTAGTGAGTATCGAGTCGACCTCTCGTCACTACTTCTTCGAGATTTGACGGGATACTCACTGATTTATATATATGTACTCATGCTGCACTTTCTTTCCTTTTCTGTACTTGACTGTACAGGTCCAGAGGCCGGTCCATCTGATTTTCAGGCCGGTGCCAGATTTGATAGCGTGGTCATACTTCACGGTGAGCTGCTTTCTTGGCGACTTCCTAGCAGCACCCTGGAGTTTCTTTTGTTATGCTCTCTGTCTATTTCATTCAGACTGGGACCCTGTATATGTTGTAGTCATTGTATATTCAGTAGTTACCCGTGACACTCGTGACACTAGTTCCTGGCACACACGCGGTATATATTTTTGGGGTTTTGGGATGTATGTCTATGTGTATGTTTTATTTAGGCCTTGTATCTTCCATGATTTTACCTTCACTCAAGGCTAGTATCATGTTAGTTGTTATAAACTGGTAATTATTGACTTGTTTGATCGAATGGGAGGGGTATCACTTAGTGAAAGTTATATCGGCTTGCCTAACCCCGCTGTTGGGCGCCATCACGACCTGAATTAGGATTTGGGTCGTGACAACGTGGTATTAGAGCCTTAGGTTCACGTAGTCTCACGAGTCACGGGCAAACCCAATAGAGTCTTGCGGATCGGTACGGAGATGTCTGTACTTATCTTTAGGAGGCTACAGGGTGTTAAGAAACTCCTTTTGTTCATATCTTATCGTGCAACCAATGATGTACTCAAACATGTTCTTCTATTCTCTCACAGATGGTGAGGACGCGTGCTTCACATGTTCCTGACCCAGGAGAGGATGCTACCCCAGCCGCTCAAGGCCGTGGTAGGGGCAGGGGTAGGGCTCATGTTCGTAGTATGGGGCGAGGGCATCCCAGAGTGGTGCCTGTTGCACCGATTGAGGATACTTATGTTGAGGAGCAGGATGAGCTGCCTCCAGTAGTTCCACCACGAGCTGATTTTATGACGACGTCGGGCTTCCAGGAGGTCATGGGCCGTATGCTGAGGTTCATGGATACTATGTCACAGGCGGGGGTACTTCCATCTGATCCTTCTGCTTCTCAGGCAGGAGGGGGAGTTCAGACCCCTACCGCTCAGGCTACAGGACCAGCAGAAACAGTACATCGTACTCCAGATATTCCACTAGTGATTGGGGTTCAACCTGGGGTGGCAGCACCAGAGCCCAGGCCAGTTGCAGAGATAGACCAGCAGAAGCTGCTGGGTAGATGGACCCAACTTCGCCCTCCGACCTTCGGGGGTGAGCGAGGAGAGGATGCACAGGACTTTATCGAGAGGTACAGGGACATACTGCACAACATGAGGATATTAGAGTCACACAGGGTAGATTTCACGACATTTCAGCTTGAGGGCAGAGCTCGCCGCTGGTGGCAGTCTTATGTACTCAGTAGACCAGCAGGGTCTCCACCGGTTACTTAGGAGCAGGTTATTCAGTTATTTTTGGACAGATACATTCCACCATCTGAGAGGGAGGAGCTTCGGGGTCAGTTTGAGAGGTTAGAGCAGGGGCAGATGTCCGTGTCAGATTATGAGGCTAGGTTCTCGGAGTTGTCTCGCCATGCTCTCATGATATTGCCCACAGATACTAAGAGGGTTCGACGATTTTTGGCAGGCTTACATTCGGGTATCAGGACTTCCATGGCCAGAGAGGTGGAGATGGGTACCCCATATCAGCTTGTAGTCGAGATAGCTCGACGAATCGAGGGTTACCGTGTGAGGGGCAGGGAGCAGGGTCAGCCAGGTCAGCAGGGTCAGCAGGACAAGAGGGCCAGGTTTGTAGGCGACTTCAGAGGGGCTCCAGCTAGGGCCAGGGGTCAGTACGGAGGTGTCCAGTTCAGCAGGCCTTCCTATTCAGCACCTCCAGTACCTCCTAGGGTTGTTCCAGTCAGGCCCCAGTTTAGCGCCATGCCAGAGCGCTCCTATNTAGCTAGTCAGGGTTCCTCCTCTTCAGGGCAGAAAACAGTAGTGCTAGGGGGTTGCTTCAAGTGTGGGGATCTAGGTCACGCATGGAGGTTTTGTCCCGGGAATCGGGGCAAGGCCGTGCAACAGAGCCAGCAGCCTATGATTACAGCACCAGCAGCACGACCACTTAGGGGTAGAGGTCAGATCGGCAGGGGCTGTCCTAGAGGGGGAGGACAGTCAGGAAGGGGTCGTTCAGCTCCAGCTCGTCCTGAGGGAGCTCAGTCATCGGGTGCTCCAGCCAGATTTTATGCTATTCCAGCCAGGGTAGACGCAGTGGCATCAGATGTTGTGATTACAGGTATTATTTCGGTCTGTGGTAGAGAGGCTTCGGTGCTATTTGATCTAGGGTCTACATATTCATATGTTTCAGCATTATTTGCCCATTCTCTGGATGTTATTAGTGAGTTTTTGAGTTCTCCCTTGTATGTATCCACTCCTGTGGGAGACTCTGTAATGGTAGACCGGGTCTACCAGTCTTGTGTGATTACTTTCTGTGGGTGTGAGACCAGAGTCGACTTGTTGTTGCTTGATATGGTTGATTTCGAGGTCATCTTGGGCATGGATTGGCTATCCTCTCATCATGATGTCCTGGATTTCCATGCCAAGACAGTTACATTATCCATGCCTGAGTCGCCGAGGTTAGAGTGGAGGGGTGCTTTAGTTAGTGCCTTCAGCCGGATCATTTCCTTCATGAGAGCTCGGCACATGATCGAGAAAGGGTGTCTGTCTTATCTTGCTTATGTGCGGGACACCACCGCCGAGTATCCTACCCTTGATTCAGTGCCTATCGTTCGAGAGTTTCTGGAGGTGTTTCCTTCAGATCTTCCAGGCATGCCTCCAGATCGAGATATAGATTTCTGCATTGATTTAGCACCAGATATTCAGCCTATTTCTATTCCTCCCTATCGTATGGATCCTAAAGAGCTAAAGGAACTGAAGGAGCAGCTTGAGGAGTTGTTGGCCAAGGGTTTTATTAGGCCGAGTGTGTCGCCGTGGGGTGCTCCAGTCCTATTTGTGAAGAAGAAGGATGGGTCTATGCGGATGTGTATTGACTACCGCCAGTTGAATAAAGTGACCATCAAGAACAAGTATCCTCTGCCGCGCATTGATGATTTGTTTGATCAGCTACAGGGTGCTCGTGTGTTCTCTAAGATTGATCTGAGGTCAGGTTATCACCAGTTGAAGATTCGGGCTTCTGATGTCCCGAAGACTGCATTTCGCACCAGATATGGCCACTATGAGTTCTTAGTGTCGTCCTTTGGCTTGACTAATGCCCCAGCAGCATTTATGGACTTGATGAATAGGGTATTCAGGCCGTATATCGACTCCTTCGTTATTGTTTTCATTGATGATATANTATATGCTAAATTCTCCAAGTGCGAGTTTTGGCTGGAGTCTGTGTCATTTCTAGGGCATATAGTTTCAGGTGAGGGTATCAAGGCAGATCCGCAGAAGATTGAGGCAGTTCAGAGTTGGCCACGTCCTACTTCAGCTTCAGAGATCAGGAGTTTTCTGGGTTTAGCAGGTTATTACCGTCGATTCATGGAGGGATTCTCTTCTATTGCCGCTCCACTGACTAGATTGACTCAGAAGAATGCTCCATTTCTGTGGTCCGACGATTGTGAGGCGAGCTTTCAAAAGCTCAAATCAACATTGACTTCAGCACCAGTGTTATCATTGCCTTCTGAGTCTGGAGTGTATACAATGTATTGCGACGCCTCGCGTGTCGGGTTGGGATGTGTGTTGATGCAGGATGGCAGGGTTATTTCTTGTGCTTCGCGACAACTGAAGGTTCATGAAAAGAATTACCCTGTGCACGATTTGAAGTTGGCGGCTATTGTTCATGCTTTGAAGATATGGCGGCATTATTTGTACGGTGTATCTTGTGAGGTCTATACTGACCACTGCAGCCTGCAGTACTTGCTTAAGCAGAGGGACCTTAATTTGAGGCAGCGGAGGTGGCTTGAGTTGTTGAAGGACTATGATCTCACTATTCTGTATCATCCGGGCAAGGCAAATGTAGTGGCGGATGCATTGAGCAGGCGGGCAGCTAGCATGGGTAGTTTGGCCTACATTTCAGCTGAGGAGACGCCTTTAGCCTTGGACATTCAGTCCTTGGCTAATCGATAAGTGAGATTGGACCTTTCAGAGCCCCGTCGAGTTTTAGCTCACGTGGTAACTCAGTCTTCACTATTGGGAGAGATCAAGGCTCGATAGTTTGATGATCCACGCCTAGCAGATCTTAGGGATATAGTGGTCCAAGGCAGGGACAAGGAGGTTACTTTAGGTGAGGACGGTGTTTTGCGGCTCCAAGAGAGATTGTGTATTCCCGATATTGATGGCCTGGGGGAAGGGATTCTAGCAGAGGCGCACGGTTCTCGGTACTCTATTCACCCAGGAGCGACGAAGATGTATCATGATTTAAGGCAACACTACTGGTGGAGGCAGATGAAGAAGGACATTTTTCAGTATGTGGCCAGGTGTCTTAATTGTCAGCAGGTTAAGTACGAGCATCAACGGCCAGGAGGCTTGTTTCAGCAGATGCCCATTCCTCAGTGGAAGTGGGAGCGTATCACTATGGACTTCGTGGTTGGGTTGCCTCGGACTTTGCGGAAGGTTGACGCGGTTTGGGTCATTGTGGACAGACTGACCAAATCGGCGCATTTCATTTCTGTGGCTACTACTTACACTACAGAGAGGTTGGCTCAGATTTATCTTCGTGAGATAGTCCGGTTGCATGGTGTGTCGGTGTCTATCATTTCAGATCGGGGTCCTCAGTTCACTTTGCACTTCTGGAGAGCTTTGCACAGCGAGATGGGTACTCAGATAGACCTCAGTTCAACTTTTCACCCTCAGACTGATGGCCAGTCAGAGCGTACAGTTCAGATTCTGTAGGATATGCTCAGGGCTTGCGTGATTGATTTCGGGGGACAGTGGGACCAGCTCCTACCTTTGGCGGAGTTTGCATACAATAATAGTTATCAATCCAGCATCGAGATGGATCCATTTGAGGCTTTATATGGTCGGCGATGTCGTTCTCCGATTGGGTGGTTTGAGCCTGGTGAGGCCAAGTTATATGGTACAGATCTGGTCAGAGATGCCTTGGTAAAGGTGAAGATTATTCAGGAAAGGCTCCGTACAGCACAGTCTAGGCAGAAAAGCTACGCAGATCAGCGGGCACGTGATGTATCATTCATGGAGGGAGATAAGGTTATGTTAAAGGCTTCGCCGATGAACGGCATTATGAGATTCGGGAAGAAAGGCAAGCTGAGCCCCAGGTTTATAGGTCCTTTCGAGGTGCTGAAGCGGGTTGGAGAGGTTGCTTATGAGCTTGCTTTGCCTCTAGCCTTATCAGGAGTTCACCCAATATTTCATGTATCTATGCTTCAGAGGTATCACACCGACTTCTCGCACGTGGTTGATTACAGCACTATTCAGTTAGATGAGAAGTTGGGCTACGAGGAAGAGCCAGTGGCCATTATTGATAGGCAGGACCGCCAGTTGAGGTCTAAGACAGTTTTCGCGGTTAAGGTCCAGTGGAGAGGCCAACCAGTTGAGGAGGCGACTTAGGAGTCCGAGCGGGACATGCGGAGCAGATATCTACAACTATTCAGCACTTGAGGTACGATTCTAGTCCCGTTCGAGGACAAATGTTTGTTTAAGAGGGGGAGAATGTAACGACCCAGCCGGTCGTATTGAGTATCAAGGTCTCGTTTCCATGAATGAAACCTTCCTTAGTGGCTATTCGTGCTTTATGACTCGCGGGAGCGGGTGGTTCGGTATTTGGGAATGATTTGGATGGTTTAGGAACACTTGGTTCCTTAATGCTGGCCTATTTAGCCAAGTTTGACTTCGGTCAACATTTTGAGCAAACGACCTCGAAATCGAGTTCTAACAGCTCCAGTAGCTCCGTATGATGATTTCGGACTTGGGCGTATGTTCGGCTAGGGTTTCTGATGACCCAAGAGCGTTTCGGCGCCCGAAATGGAAATCAGGATTTCCTTTAGTAAGAATTTGGCCTGGAACGCGACTGCATGCTATCGGGGTCCGAATGGAATTCTTGGACCGGCAATAGTTCCGTATAGTCATTTGTGACTTGTCTGCAAAATTTGCGGTCATTCCGAGTAGTATAGACTCGTTCAGTGTAATGAAATGAAATCTAGAGTTCTTAAAGTCTTAAGTTTGAATTCAAGGGGTTTGGAGGGTGGTTTCAAGTTTCAGTGATGTTTTGAGTGTTCCGTGAGCTCGAGCGAGTCCTTCATATGATTTGGAACTTGTTGGTATATTTGGTCAGAGGCTCGGGTGGGCCCAGGGGCTTCCCGGACCCCGCACGGGGCCAACAACCAGCAAAATCCACTGCTGGTGTGGCTGCTTCTGGTGTGACCGCACCTGCGGTCTACCAGTCGCAGGTGCGGAAAACCCATAGACCCCTCTACCTCCGCAGGTGAGGACTTGTGCCCGCTGGTGCGGACTTCCCCTCGCAGGTGCGACCCTAGCTCCCAGGCCCAGCCTCCGCAGGTGCGGACTTGTGCCCGCTGGTGCGAGTCCGCTGGTGCGAACTTTCCCTCGCAGGTGCGACCCCAGATCCCAGGCCCAGCCTCCGCAGGTGTGGCCAATTCTTCGCAGGTGCGGGACCGCATCTGCGGCCCTAAAGTCGCTGGTGCGAGAATCCCTGTAGGCAGCCTATATTTAAGTTCCAAACACGGGTCTTCTTCATTTTTCAACCCTTTCACCTCCATTAGAGAGCTCTAGGAGCTTCAAGAACCTGATCTTGACCCAAATTCAGTAGAGGTAAGTAAATTCTTTTCATTTATCTAGTTTCATACATGAATTAACAAAGAAATCAACTACTAATTCTTGGAAAAACCTAGGTTTTGGGTTGTAAAAGGGATTTTGGAAAATTAGTGAATTACCCCTTCTTAGACATTGAATTCCTAAATAAATTATGTAATTATGATCCTTAGACTACGGGTAATTCAATCATTCAAGAATTTTCAAAATCCGAAAGCGTGGGCCCAGGGTCGAAATTTCAAAAATCGCCAAGAATGTTAAATTTTAGGAATTCTTGCTAATTCTCCTTCTTGAACCTTAAATTGATTCAATTATGCTATGTTTGGCTAGCTGCGAGCCGTCGAGGGTAGTTTCGGAATTCCGGCGCATCTTTTGATCCGGTCCTTGGTTCGAGGAGTGCTTTTATCGAGAAGAGTCTCCTTTCTAACCTCGTAAGAGGGAAATTGTCCCTCTAGGTAACCTTGTTTGCTATGTGATCTTGTTTGGGGGCTACGTACGCACCGAGTGACGAGAGTCTGTACGTAGTGGCTATTACTGCTTCGTCCGGGTAGTTAGGACACAACATGCTCATTGTTTTCCCCTGTTGTAGCATAGATATGACTTGTATACTTGTGTGATTGGTATTGTTGTCTTTGAATGTGTGATACTTGGCTTGATTTAAGAGTGATAAGAGAGTCACGACAGAGTGACGATTGATTATATTATGGGATCGGGCCGTACGCCACGGCAGAGTAATGATTGATTATATTATGGGATCGGGTCGTACGCCACGACAGAGTGATGATTGATTATATTATGGGGTGGGGTCGTACACCACGGCAGAGTGATGCTTGATTATATTATGGGATCGGGCCATACGCCACAGCGAGATTGAGACTTCCAGGGCGGGATCGGGTCGTACGCCACGGCAAGATTGAGACTACCAGGTTGGGATCGGGCCGTACGCCACGGTGAGATTGAGACTACCAGGGTGGGATCGGGTCATACGCCACGGCGATATTGACACTACCAGGGTGGGATCGGTCCGTACGCCACGGCGATATTGAGACTACCAGGGTGGGATCGGGTCGTACGCCACGGCGAGATTGAGACTACTAGGGTGGGATCGGGTCGTACGCCACGACGGATATCAAACTTGTTTGATTTGAGATTGTTATTTGATGCCGGATATTGATGTACTTGATTATTTGTTTTACTTGCCTAGCATTTTCTTTTCATCCTGCTTACCTTACGACTGTTGGACCTTAGTGAGTATCGAGTCGACCTCTCGTCACTACTTCTTCGAGATTAGACGGGATACTCACTGGGTACATATTTATATATATGTACTCATGCTGCACTTTCTTTCCTTTTCTGTACTTGACTGTACAGGTCCGGAGGCTGGTCCATCTGATTTTCAGGCCGGTGCCAGATATTGATAGCGTGGTCATACTTCACGGTGAGCTGCTTTCTTGGCGACTTCCTACCAGCACCCTGGAGTTTCTTTTGTTATGCTCTTTGTCTATTTCATTCAGACTGGGACCCTGTATATGTTGTAGTCATTGTATATTCAGTAGTTGCCCATGACACTCGTGACACTAGTTCCTGGCACACACGCGGTATATATTTTTGGGGTTTTGGGATGTATGTCTATGTGTATGTTTTATTTCGGCCTTGTATCTTCTATGATTTTACCTTCACTCAAGGCTAGTATCATGTTAGTTGTTATAAACTTGTAACCATTGACTTGTTTGATCGAATGGGAAGGGTATCACTTAGTGAAAGTTATATCGGCTTGCCTAACCCCGCTGTTGGGTGCCATCACGACCTGAATTAGGATTTGGGTCGTGACATCTGTTTCCTTACATGAAATTCCTATTTGTATTTTGTTTGTCTCCTAGATTTCTCATTTTAAGTAACATAGGTCAGTCTAGAACCACCCTAAATAGAGGTCCTAATACCTTTTGGGCCATAGGTAAGGGACGGGTAGTGCACACATAAGGAACGAGTTAGAAGCTATTAGAACGCTTAGGTAACAACTGAAAGGTAGTAATTGGGTAGTAAGCGTGCGCTAATGCTATGAGTAACACCCCAACTTGGGGAAGTTACAAAATATTGCATGGAATGATCCTATAGGCTAAAAAACCTAGGACCCCCCTTTAATCCTATTTAAAATAATTTGTATTGTCCCAAATCGTTTTATTTCCCTTTTAGACTAATTCACTTAATCATGTTCGGTCGGGACCCACCGTTGTGGACCTCGAGGGGTGTCAAACACCTTCCCCTCAAGGTAATTTGAGCCCTTACCCGATCTCTGATGATGCAAACTTGTTTTATGGGTTAACTGCTCTAGGTGACTCTTCCAATCCCTTATCGCATCCCAAAAGGAAGGTAGTTGTCTCAGAAATGTCGAAACTCGATTTTGCGAGGAAAAGGGGGCGCGACAACATATATGATGCATATGGATAGGAGAGATAAACATGTTAGATTGTACGCATGTCTATAATGTATTATTCCCCTAAAGTTTCCCCTAAAGTTGGGGTAGTACATGATTGGCACCCGATCTAAGCAACATGTCGAGTGAACCCTTAACTAAATGATACTGAGAATCTGTGATGACCCAACAAGTCATTTTAAGAATTTAGATCCAATTCTAGGCTTATTAGCCATAAAAATACTAATTTTAAATACCTCGATCTGCGTGCGTAGTACGGTCGTGAAACCGAAAAGCTTTTATGTTAAAATATGAGAAATAGTAATTTCTAGAGTTAAAATTTGATTATAGTTGACTTTGGTCAACATTTTGAGTAAACGAACCCGGATCTGTGTTTCGACAATCCCGGGAGGTCTGCAGTAAAATATGGGACTTTGGCGTATTCCCGGAAATGAATTCCGAGGTCCCAAGCCTTAGAAAACAATTTGTGAAGAAAATTGTTCTGCTGGTTAATTCAAGAAATAAAGAAATGAAATAAGACGTGAAATATATGATATCGGGCCCGTATTTTGGTTCCAGAGTGCGGAACAAGTTCTTTATGTTATGTAAGTCCTATATGTGAAGTTTCATGAGAATCGGAGTTGATTTGGATGTAATTCGGACATCCGGTTGAAAAGTTGGAAAATTTGAGTGTTCTTGAGAAAATCATGAGTTTTGAGGTTAAATTTGTAGTTTTTGATATCATTTTGATGATTTGATCGCACGAGCAAGTCCGTGTAATATTTTTAGACTTGCACGCATGTTTGGCTTGGAGCCCCGAGGGCTTGGGTGAGTTTCAGATAAGTTTAGGCTATGTTGTGCTTGTTTTTGATGTTTCACCGTTGTTTCTTCAAGCATAAATGATACCTCATTAAAAAAATGAGATCCAAATTCAGTTTTTATTAAAGAATTGGATCCGTATCGTAATTACGGAGCCATAGGAAAAAGAATCATCGAATTTGGACATCGTATGAGGAAGTTATGCTCATTTTCGTGTCAGGAAAACAATGCTGGTTTTCTGGTGTGCCCAGTTCGCAAATACGAACTTTTTGTCGCAAATGCGACTTTTTACCAACTTCCTCTTGTTCGCAATTGCGAAGTATTTCTTCGCTTTTGCGAGGGTCGCAAATGCGAACCCTAGGTCGCAAATGCGACATCTGCAACCTGTTAAGTAAGATTTTAGACGGGATTTTCACTCATTTTTCAATTTTCTCAAATCCTAAACCTCCGTAGATGATTTCCCAAAGACCCAAACTTCTCCAAATTATTTGGTAGTGATCTCTAACCAATTTCTTTCAATTCCTAACAACTTTTAACAAGATTACAACCAAAAACCTAGAGTTTTCATGGTAAAAATTGGGGTTTTGGGAAGAACTTAGAAATTTCGAATTTTGGAAATTGGACCTCGAATTGAGGTCGGATTCCAATACCAATTGTATATCCGTGCTCGGGGAATATTGGGTAAACGGGTTTTGGTCCAAACCTCGAGTTTAGACCAAGCGGGTCCGGGGTCGACTTTTTGAAATTTAATAGGGAAACTTAGGAAAACAATTGCTTTTCAATAAAGATGATTCCTTTAGGCTATGATTGATAACATTGAACAAATTGTAATTAGATTCGAGCGGATTAGAAGCAAATTCTAAAGGAAAAGCAGTGCTAGAGCAGTGAATTGATTGCGAAATTGAGGTAAGTGTTTGGTCTAACTTTGACTTGAGGTAATAGGAATCTCTACTTGTTTGCTATGTGAAATGCATGGGCGTGCTGTATAGGTGAGGTGACGAGTATCTATGCACCACCCAAATGGCCTGTTAAATATGATCATTTCCCCGTTTCCAATTTAATTGATCCCAGACTTAATTGTTCTTTGTTAGTTATGGTTTCCATGACTACTAGGCCTTATTACTTTGCTGTTAAATATTACTTGGTTATTTTGGAAGGATATTGGTTGTGTATTTGGTTCTCTTGGAGAATAGAAATGTTGAGCAGTTTGACACTATGTTGGAATTTTATATATATATATATATATTCATGTCTGTTTCTTTGACTATTTACATTGTTATTGTTTAAAGTTTACGGGCTATATTATTTTCTGTTTGAAACTTTTGAATCAAAAATTAGTGTGATAAGGGTGGATAATTGGTGTGATAAGGGTGAATAAATCTGTGTAATAAGGGTGGATAATTGGTGTGATAAGGGTGAATGAATTAGTGTGATAAGGGTGGATAATTGGTGTGATAAATGTGGATAATTGGTGTGATAAGGGAGGATAATTTGTGTGATAATGGTGGATAAATTGGTGTGATAAGGGTGGATAATTGGTATGATAAGGGTGGATAATTGGTGTGATAAGGGTAAATAAATTGGTGTGATAAGGGTGGATAATTGGTGTGATAATGGTGGATAATTGATGTGATAAGGGTAAATAAATTGGTGTGATAAGGGTGAATAATTGGTGTGATAATGGTGGATAATTGATTATGATATTGTGAATAGGTGGGATCGGGTTGCACGCCACAACATGACTGTGAAAATGGGGAATAATGATGTTTTACTGATTTTTAAACTTTAAATAATTTGGAAATTGTTTTACTCTACAGTATTTCTTATATCTCGTACATGTAATTATTTTAAAGTAAAGTTTGAGAACTTGGAAATTATTTGAGAGTTGGTTATAGTTGAGGCCTGGGAAAGGCGACTGAGTTATTTTATATTTGTTGCAGTACTTAATTAATTGTTTAGATTTCCTTCTTGCTTTATATTTATTGTCTCAGTTATATTTTTCTTGTTCGTGTATAATTATTTTATTGCGTTATTGTATATATATATTATTGTCACAGGTTATATGTTGTTAATTCCCCGCCATAGCCTCGTCACTACTTCGTCGAGGTTAGGCTCGACACTTACTCAGTACATGGGTCGGTTGTACTGGTACTACACTCTGCATTCTTTTGTGCAGATCCAGGTACTGACCAACAGTAGAGATATTTAGAGCGGCTATTCGTTATTCGGAGACACGAGGTATATCTGCCAGCATTCGCAGATCCCGAGAGTCTTCTCCTATTTTCATAACGTTGTTTTTATTATATTCGGAATAATTACATTATTTCTTTCAGCACATTATTTGTAGTATTCTTTAGTAGTTCGTGAGTTGTGACACCAGACCCTGCGGTAGTTTAGAGTTATTTATAAAATTAGTTCGTGGTTCGTTTTATTTAAGTGTTCATTATCTTATCTCTGAGAATTATTCATCGAAAACCAATAGATTCAGTTTACTTTAGATTATTTTATTATGTCTAACTGGATAAATAATGCAAAGTAGTCAATCGAATTCTAACATTGGCTTGCCTAGCAAGTGTGGTGTTAGGCGTCATCACGATCCTAAGATTGAGAATTTAGGTCATGACAGAATCATGATGACTGAATAAATCCCAAACAATGTTGTGGCAAATTTATTAACTAAAAGCTAAAGTCAAACTGAGAGTTAAGTCATAAATCTTAACAAAATACCTAAATGAAAAAGAAAAAATGTGTAATACCCACTAGACTAAGTCATGAGCCTCTAAGAATACTGAACATATACGATTTCGGGGCATACCCCAGACTCTAAAACAATGCAAATAAAAATTAAACTTAAGTCCCCACCGAGAAGAGAAGTGGGAAATGTTGTGTTGAAAGCTAGTCCTATCCTGTAGTGTCGAGGAGGTGATCAACAATTTCTGCATCATGAAAAACAAAAGCAGGCCCTCACGGCCTAAGTATCATGCTGGGATACCTAGTGATTCCCATAGTCTACCTCCTAAGAAGGCAGAGAGAGACCTTCTGGGATAAATATAACAAGAAGAAAAGATATCCACATAAAGCGTGTAAGCAGCTTAAGGTCAAAAAAATAAATAATAGGCTGAAGATTAAAACTGTAAGTTGAACATGTAAACAGATAACTGAAGGTGAAACTTTAAAGTAATAGTTAAACTGAAATAGAATTTAAGTTATACATAATGGCCCTACGTACGTGAGATCTAGCAAAACTCATGGGGGAGTATCGGCATATCTTCCCAACAAACAATGGCCCCTACGAGCATGGGGTGGCTAACCCTGGCCCTGATGGCACTCACGCAAGGGGAGGTCGGCTAGCTCTCCCTTCTGAACGCAACCATATTAATGCATGAATAAATATTGAAACTGAATACTGAACTGAATATAAATATTACAAACAAATGTATGTAACAAGTGATAATACCAGTAAGCAGGTATTTGCGTCACATATAAAGTGGTACTGAATAAGAATGAAGTAAATTGAGTAATAGAGTACAAGAAGATATGGCTTAGATTTATCGATTGCATGGAGCACAGGGGTTTTGATGGAATTCCCTACTAGGAGTATAACCTCCCAGACTATAGACAGTATCCCACATCGGCAAAACACAAGAGGGATGTTGGGTATATAAGTAACAAGCCTTAGATCCTAGTAATGCATTTTAAACCCGTGAGGGCCTAAGCCCATAGCTAACAATATCACTAGCGGACTGGACTGTTAAACTTTGCCTCCACGTATCTCCAAGCAATCCCGAGTAGCAATTTATCAAACTACATGACAATTGGGTTCAACTTTAATTAATACATGTCCAGAGAATACAATTGTATACACTGTTCTCTTGTTCTAGGAAAATCCCACTTAGGTTCCAAAACACTAATTAGTCTCTAATAACTCGATAAATCAATTTGTAATGTTTAATACCAACAACTCATTAAAACAATCTATAACTACGAAATTTTCTATTTTTTTTCTTCCAAACTTCTTCACAGCCCAGCAATGGGTAATCATGATTCCAACAATAAATTCAAAGTAAATACATACAAGGCTCTTACTATATTATAATAACATTATTGTATAAAGCCCAAGCGTTGAATTTTTTATTTTTATTTTTTAAATCCAAATCTCAAAATCCTACCCATATCTCAATTGATAATAGATAAATAATTTTCAAGAGAAGAGTAAATAGGTACCTCCGAATGAGAGTCAATCTGCCACTTTTGATTACTAAATTCATTCTCGTGAAATCACACTCTCTAGATTACCCAAGCAGTTGCGGACTTGTGGCTAACGAGCCTGAGAAAACAGAAACTTTGTTTCTTTCTTTCTTGAAAGTAGCCAGCGAAAGAGGCATAAAATGGGTAATATGACCCTTTAGCCCGTTGTGAATGCCCCTAATTTAGTGGGACTTATTTTCCTAAAGTTTTTAATAGTGGGCTAATTATGTGGAATCAATTCCGGTGAACATCTAGATACATGTAACATAGCAAAATATGCTTAGTTTTTTTTTTTTTACTCTTTCCAGTTTTTTACTTGTGACTTCTCTCATCATATTTTGAACTATTATATAGGCTACTTAATTTATTCTTAAGTATCCGTCCTACTATATTAGTTCATATTCTAAACGTATATTATCCCAAATACTTTTTCTAAACTGCGTAAGTCCTTGTACCCTTCGAGCACTTTAATTACGTTATGAACTCCGAGATTATTGAAATTTTAAGCTAGAAATTCACCGGGCTTTACATTCTCCCCTGCTTAGGAACATTCATCCTCGAATATTGTGTCATAATTCTACTTTAGTCTAAAAGAAAGATATTAGGACCCCAAAACATGTCTAACTCCTAAAATTTCTAGAAATTTAGGCAGAGTTTCCTCAATAACTGGAGCTATCAAAATATGTTAACCTGTCCAAACAACCCAACAATAACATTTATCATGGCACACCAATATACTGACTAAAGCCATCTTATATCACTATAAATCACAAATATCCTATAACTTCCCAATCAAAATATTTTAAAGTATTAAACTAATTATGTAGCTGAAATCTCGAACAAATAGGGACACTTTTCCTTCGTGGCTTCCTCTGGCTCCCATATAGCTTCCTCAGATGAATGGTTGCTTCACATTACTTTTACCGAAGCAACATCTTTGGTTCGAAGTCTACAAACTTGTCTGTCTATTACAACTACAGGGACCTTCTCATATGACAAGGTAACATCAAAATCTATGTTCTGCCTATCAATTACATGACTCGGATCATGAAAATACTTTTTCAGCATGAACACGTGAAAAACTGGCTTCACTGAGGATAACTCTGGAGGTAAAGCTAGACAATACGCCGCAAGCCCAATCCTTTCAAGAATTGAATAAGGTCCTATATATCTCGGGCTAAGCTTCCTTTTTCTACCAAACCTCATAATACCCTTCATTGAAGACACCCTTAAAAATATAAAGTCACCCACTTTGAACTCAAGATCGCAGTGTCTTATATCTGCGTATGACTTTTGTCGGCTTTGAGCTATTTTAAGTCGTTCCATAATCACTTTCACTTTTTTCAATGCATCTTGTACTATGTTTGGCCCAATAAGCTTCATTTCACCTATCTCAAACCATCATTTAGGCACTCACACGACACCCTCCTCCCGTATGCGGCTTCAAATGGGGCCATCTGAATACTAGTTTAATAATTGTTATTATATGAGAACTCAATCAAAGGCAGATGATCATCCCAATTACCTTTAAAATTGAGAACATATGCTCGTAACATATCTTCTAACGTCTGAATTGTCCTCTCGGTCTGCCTGACTATTTGAGGGTAAAAGGCCGTACTTAGATCAATACGGGTATCGAGACCTTCCTGAAAACTCTTCCAGAACTGGGCAGTAAACTGAGCACCCCTGTCAGAAATAATGGACACAGGAGAATCATGCAACCGAACAATTTCTTTTATGTATAATGATGCATATTGGGGTGATGTGTATGTTGTTTTGACTGGCAAAAAGTGATCAGACTTAGTGAGTTGATCTACTATGACCCAAATAGAGTCATGTTTCTTAAAAGTTCACGACAAGACAACCACAAAATTCATATTTATTCGTTCCCATTTCCATTCTAGTATTCCAATCACTTGAGCTAAGCCGCCTGGTCTCTGATGCTTAGCTTTTACTTGCCGACAGTTTAGGCACCGCGATACAAAATCTGGAATATCTCGCTTCAAATTATTCCACCAATAAATATCCTTCAAATCATGATACATTTAGTAGAGCCTGGATGTATTGAATATCTAGAGCAATAAGCTTCTACCATAATTTCTCTTCGAAGATCTTCTACATTAGGCACGCATAAGCAACCATTAACTCTCATCACACCATTATCATCAAGTGAAAAATTCTTAATCTTGCCACTAAGGACACGTTCTTTGAGCTTAAGCAAGCTTGCGTCAACGAATTGTTTGGCTTTAAATTGCTCTACTAAAGTAGACTTAGCACCCATATTTGCTATCAACCTTCCATCACACTTCTCATCAAGACAAACCTATTGGCTAGCTATTTGTTGGGTGTCCGATACTATTGGGCATTTGACCACAGACAACCCGGCAAAACTCCCCATGGATCTTTTGCTTAGAGTACCATCAACCACATTCGCTTTACCCGGATGATAAAGAATATTACAATCATAATCCTTAATCAATTCCAACTACCTACGATGTCTCAGGTTCAACTCTTTTTGTTTGAATATATACTGCAAACTTTTTTTATTTGTATAAACATCACATTGCTCTCCATAAAGGTAGTGACGCCATATTTTTAGAGCAAAAATAGCTGCTGCTAACGGTAGGTCGTGGGTAGGATAATTTCTCTCATGATTCTTAAACTGTCCAGAAGCATAAGAAATTACATTGTCATTCTGCATAAGAACACATCCTAACCCCACTCTGGAAGCATCACAATAGATCACAAATCTATCTGTAAGGGTAGGTAGAGTCAGGATTGGGGTTGTAGTCAACTTGTTCTTAAGTTCCTGAAAACTTTTCTCACAAGCTTCAGACCATTGAAACTTCACATTTTTCTGAGTTAACTTTGTCAATGGGGCAGTTAGTGAAGAGAACCCTTTTACAAATTACAGTAATAACCTGCTAATCCTAAAAAATTATGAATCTATGTAGGGGTCGTTGGCCTAGGCAAACTTTTTACTGTTTATACTTCTAAGGGTCTACTCTAATGCCTTCTCTTGAAACCACGTGTCACAAAAATATAATTGCATCGAGCCAAAATTCACATTTGAAGAATTTGGCATAAAGCTGACGCTCCTTGAGTATCTAAAGAACTGTTCTCAAATGATTCTCAAGCTCTTCCCAGTTGCTGGAATACATTAGAATATCATCTGTAAATACTATGACAAAGATATCTAATAAAGTCTTGAAGACACAGTTCAGTAAGTCCCCAAAAGTCGCTGGTGCATTGGTCAACCTAAAAGATATCACTAAAAACAGTGACCATATCGAGTCTTGATAAGCTATTTTCGAGATGTCTATTTCTCTAATGGTATCCCGATCTTAGATCTATTTTTGAGAAATACCTATCACCCTATAACTGATCAAATAAGTCATCTATCCTAGGGAATGGATATTTATTTTTGATATTAACCTTATTCAGCTGGCAATAATCTATGCACATCCGTAGGGAACCGTCTTTTTTCTTCACGAACAACACTGAAGAACCTCAGGGTGAAACACTTGTTCGAATAAAACCCTTATCTAAAAGGTCCTATAACTACTTCTTGAGTTCATTTAGCTCAGATGGAGCCATCATGTAAGGAGGAATCGAGATTTGCTGAGTTCCTGGCAATGTGTCTATGGCAAACTCAATCTCCCTATCTGGTGGTATCCCCAGAAGATCATCCGGGAACACTTCTGGAAACTCTTTCACAATCGGTACTGACTCAAGTAGTGGGGATTTAGTTTCATATCCTATACATGTGCTAGGTACGACAAACACCCACTGCTCACTAACTTTCTAGCCTTGAGGTAATAAATAAACGTACCCATAGGTGTACCCACCTCACCTCTGATTAAAACTAGATCTTCCTCAATGAAGTAGAATTTGACTATCTTTGCATAACAATCAATTATAGCATGATAAGAGGATAACCAGTCCATGCCATCTATGATGTCAAAGTCAACCATATTTGATAAGTTCAAATCAGCTAAATTTTCTCAGTCCTGAAAGATGATGACACAACTTCTGAATATACTTTCAACTTTAACGGATTCCCCAGTAGGTGTGGAAACCTCAAACGGATACTTTAACTATTCTGGCGCTTTTTTCAAACTCGACAGAGAAATAAGGAGACACATAGGAGAAAGTTGAGCTAGGATCAACTAACACATAAGCAAGGCGACCAAAAAACTGAGAGAATACCTATAATAACTTTGTTAGATGCCTCAACATCCTTCCCTGGAGCTTTCCCAAGTTGTGGACAATCTTTCATAAGGTGATCTAGATTATGGCTGTGATAATATCCTCTCAGAACCAAAAGTCACTGCCCGAGATGTCTTTTGTTACATGTGGGACAGATAGGATAGGAGAACCGGGTCTAACCTTGACTAGTTGAATTGTGCCCGTGATGGGCCTGACCCTAACTCTCTTGAGCTAGTGACTGACTGAGCTGAATGATTCCTGTTCTTTCCCCCAACTGAAAGTGCACTATAACTACATGTTGTTCTAGCCTTCTTGCTTTTCTCTCTAGCTTCCTTGGAAATTTAATCAAAAGCCTCCTTGCTCGTTGCAATATTAACTATGTGAAGGTAAGTCTTGTCACCCATATGTGAAGTCATATATTTTTCCATATGTGGATTCAAGACTTCAATGAACCTTCTGACTTCCTCTTTCTTCGTCGGTATCAAATTAGGTGCATCTTCTGCTAAGTTTTGGATTCCATCTCGTATTTAGTCACTGACATGGTGCTTTGTTTAAGATGTTTGAACTGATGTTGGACCTCATCCATACGACTTCTAGGCAAAAACTTGGCCTGAAAACTTCTTTAAACTATGGACAAACAAGTGGTGGTAATGAAGAATCTTTGGCCTTCTTGTGACCTCTCCACCATTTTCCTATTATCCTTCGGCCGAAACCCAGTTAACTCTGCGGCTTGTGTTTCAAGGCAACCTAAAAAAATAAACATTTCCCCTATCTCTTCCAAAAATAACATTGGCTCATTTGGATTGTTTGTACCATTGTAAGTTAGAGGTTTTAATCTCAGAAATGCATGTGGATCAATTCTTCCTGTTAGTAACTGCATTGTATGGGTAATATTTGTAAGGACAGCTGGTGGTGGTATCCCAGGTGAGGCTTGAAAATCATCTTCTATAATTTCTTCATCTGAATCATGAGGTTCCAGAAGAAGAGCGTGAACAGGTGTAGCCCGACCACCCGACGGAGGGGATAGGGACTCCAAAAAGTCAAAAATTCTGTTAATTCGGTCATCCTGCTATTGTGGTTGATTCACCCTGAGTGGGTTAAGATGAGGTGTTACTTCATGATCATTATCAACCTGCTGAGGTGGAGCCTGTGCCTGTCTAGTGGCCCTACCACGAGCCTGATTACCTCTAGAATTTCCACTTCTACCCCTGGCATTTTGACCTCGACCTCTACCTCTGCCACGTCCTCTAACTGCATATGGTTCCATTGGTGCAGTCTGCACCTCTGGTGGTGTTTCTTGATGATTACCAACTAGTATCTCAACATTGTTAGCAGCAAATGATGAAGTTGATCTTGTTCTAACCATTTTGTTCTAAGATGAGAGACAAAATTATTGTTAGAATTCTGAGATGCTTAGCTCTAACGCACAATGTAAGAATCAAAGAAAAGAAATTTTCATAGCACGTCCTGCAGCCACCCAAATATAAGTATGGTGCACAACATATCCATAAATGTGACTCTACTAGACACGGCTCATGACTCCCTAGGACTTCTTAAACCTGGTTGCTCTAATACCAACTTATCACGCCCCTAAATCCGGGGTAAGACGTGATTGACACCAGATCTAAGCAACACGCTGAATCAACCCTTAACTGAACAATACTATGAATCATGATGACTAATAAATCCCAAAACAATGTTGTGGCATATTTATTACTGAAAGCTAAAGTCAAACTAAGAGTTAAGTCATAAATCTTAACAAAATACCAAAATGAGAATGAAAAAATTTATTATATCCACTAGACTAAGTCATGAGTCTTTAAGAATACCGAACATTTACGGCTTTGGGGCATACCCCAGGCGCTAAAAAAATGCAAATAAACATTAAATTTAAGTCCCCACACCGAGAAGAGAAGTGGGAAATGCTGGGTTGAAAGCTTGTCCTATCCTGTAGTGTCAGGGAGATGATCAACAATATATGCATCCATGAAAAATAAAAGCAGGCCCTCATGGGCTAAGTATCACGACGGGATACCCAGTGAGTCTCATAGTCTACCTCCTAAGAAGGCGGAGATAGACCTTATAGGATAAACATAACAAGAAGAAAAAGATATCTATAAGCAGTTTAAGGTCAAAAAACAAATAATAGGCTGAAGACAAACTGTAATTTGAACATGTAAACAAAAAGTTGAAACTTTGAAGTAAGGCCAAATGGCCTCGGGGCCACTTAAACTTGTATCAGTTTGCAAAGACGATATATGAACTTATATTTTTCCCATTTGAGCACTTCAACTTGACAAAATGGGTACTAATAAACACACCCACCAGAGCGTGTACATCAATTGCGCTGACATGTACACCACGTCATATGCTAAACTATTTATTACTTGACATGTGGTATTTGTGGGTCCCATTTTAAAATACAAAATTAACAAAAAAAAAGTTACAAATGCAAAAGAGAAAAAAAAACACCTGAAACATACTACCCCAAACCATCCCCTTCTTCTTCGTTCATCCTCCTCCCTTCTTTTCCTTACTCTTATTTCTTCTCCTTTCTCTTTTTCTTCATTATTCTTTCTCATCACTATGGTCATGATTAGGCCATAAAAAAAATTATTTTGGAATTTCAAAAAATATTAATAGACATCCATGATTTTGAAAGTGAATGTTACCCGATATCATGGTAAATCTTCCTTTTTTCGTTGCTATTTTGACAAAGATGAATTCGATGTTAAAACAATGATAAAGCTCGAGATTTCTTCTGACCATCGGTGATTCAGAGAGATTGGGACGGAAATAGTGAATGGAAGCTAGCAAATGAAAGAAAAGATTTTTGAGGGGCAAGATGAAGGGAGAAGAAACAAAGAAAAAGGAGGGGAAGAGAAATTAGGATTAAAAATAAAAAATATTAAATAAATGGGGTGGGAGTTATGTTAGGAAGATGAGAGATTTGGGAGGGGAGGGGAGAGAAATTAGGATAAATAATAAAAAAAATTACAGAAAGGAGGTGGAAGTTCTGGGAAGACGAGAGGATTGGGAGGGGAGGGGAAAAGAGAGGGAAATGTCTTTTTCTTTTTCTTTTTTTGTTTTTCCTTGTTATTTATATTTTATTCTAACTTTAATTCTTTTTAGTAAAAATAATACTACTCACGCGCCTTGGCAGCTTGATTTGCATGCAGCTTAGCCATGTCAGCTACAGTGCTTCTACATAGACATGGTCAACGGTCAAAAGTGTTTATTAGTACCTATTTTGTCAAGTTGAAGTGCTCAAATAGAAAAAGTATAAGTTCATGTATCGGCTTTGCAAACTGATACAAATTTAAGTGACCCCGAGGCCATTTGGCCTTGAAGTAACAATTAAATTGAAATAAAATTTAAGTTACACATAATGTCCCTGCGTACGTGAGATCTAGCAACACGCACGGGGGAGTGTCGGGCTATCTCCCCCAACAAACAATGTCTCCACGTATCTTCCAAGCAATCTCGAGTACCAATTTCTCAAACTACATGACAGTTGGGTTCAACTTAAATTAATGCATGTCCAAAGAATACAACTCTATACACAGTTATTTTGTTCTAGGAAAATCCCACTTAGGTTCTAAACACTCATTAGTCCGTAATAACTCAATAAATCGATTTGTAATGTTTCATCCCAACAACTCATTAAAACAAGCTTTAACTACGAAGTTTTCTATTTTTTTTCTTCCAAACTTCTTCACTGCCAGGAAATAAGTAATCATGATTCCAATAATAAATTCAAAGTAAATACATCTAAGGCTCTTACTATATTGTAATAACATTATTGTATAAAGCCCAAGCATTGAAAATACTTTTTATAAAAAAAATCAAATCTCAAAATCCTACCCATATCTCAATTGATAGTGGATAAGCAATTTTACAAGAGAAGAGTACATAGGTACCTCCGAATGAGAGTCAGTTCGCCACTTTTGATTACTAATTCTCGTGAAATCAAACTCTTAAGATTACCCAAGCAGTTGCGGACTTGCGGCGAACGAGCTTGAGGAAACAGAAACTTTGTTTCTTGAGGCATACAATGGGTAATATGACCCTTTTAGACCCTTGTGAATGCCATTGATTTAGTGGACTTATTTTCTTAACATTTTCAACAGTTGGCTTATCATGTGGAACCAATTCCAGTGAACATCTAGATACATATAACATAGCTAAATATGCTTAGTTTTTTACTCTTTCTGGTTGTTTGCTTGTGACTTCTCTCACCATATTTTAAACCATTGTATAGGCTACTTAATTTATTCTTAAGTATCTGTCCTACTATATTAGTTCATATCCTATACGCATATTATGCCAAATACTTTGTTTAAACCGTGTAAGTCCTTATACCCTTCAAGCACTTTAATTACGTTATGAACCCCGAGATTATTAAAATTTTAAGCTAGAAATTTATGGGGCTTTACACTTTCATGTACTTCACTACCCTCATAGATTCTTCTAGATGAGATTGCTTTGAGTGATGCATGAATTAACTCAGGACATGAATTGCAATGTAGATGACAGGTCCGATTATGGTCAAGTAAATTAGCTTCCCAATTCTCATATCCTCCAATACCTGATAACTCTTTATCTCCTTTGAATCCCACATGTTTGTCATAATCAACAGTAGTGAGTTTAATTCTGATTCTGCTTAAGAGGTGAGTTTGCAGGTTTTGCACCACTGAGCCCCAACTCTGATATAAGCTCTAGTGCATATTTTCTTTGATTGAGTAGATAACCTTTCTGTGATCTCATGATCTCAATTCCTAAAAATAACTTAACTCACCTAAGGTTTTTAGCTTGAAAGCCTTATGCGGAGTTTTTTCTACTTCATCTATCATGATATTGCTGCTTCCGGTATTCATTAGATCATCCACATATATTAGGATGATTACTATGTCTGCTCCTGAATTTTTTGTGAACATGGAATAATCATAGGCACTTTTCAAGTATCCTGCCTTAGTAAGAACACCAGTCAATTTATTCCACTGCCTTGATGCCTTCTTGAGGCCATAAAGAGACTTGAGCAATTTGCAAAGCTGATACTCCCCTGCCTATGAAATCCCTATGGTAAGGCCATATAGACCTCCTCATAAAGGTCATCCTGCAAAAATACATTGTTCGCATCCATTTGGAAAAAGTTCCAACCCTTTGAAGCGGCCACGCTAATCACAGTCCTCATTGTGACCATCTTTGCAACAAGAGATAATGTCTCATGGTAGTCAAGTCCCTTTTGTTGGGTGTAGCCTGTAGCCACAAGTCTTGCTTTAAACCTTTCAAACTCTTCATTTGCTTTGTATTTGATCTTCAATATCCATTTAGATCCAATTGCTTTCTTTCCTGGTAGTGGATCCACTATCTCCCAAGTATTATTAGCTTCAAGTGATTATACTTCTTATTGTATTTCTACAAACCATCTTTCATCTTTAGAAGCTTCATAAAAGGACTTTGGCTCTATGAATGTTGAGAAGGCAGATAGGTAGGCTTGATAATATTCTGGTAGGTAAGTAACTTATATAGTGAAAAATAGGATAGGTACTTTTTCCATATAGTTTCCGGGTGGTTACATAGTCTTTGAGCCAAGTAGCTGGTTTTGTTCCTCTGTTGGATTTTCTGATTGTTGAAGGATTTGCATTGGCAGTATGCATATTAATGTCAAGTTCTTGATGTGGTTCTGCTTGTTGTTGGTTCAACACGAGCTCCTGGTCTTCATCGACAATATCCTCCAAGTCAGGTAGCATATCCTCGTTTGATTCTGATGGTTCATCCAACCTTTCAATATAAGGTTCTATTGCGGTGCTGCTTGTCTGAGGCAAGTCACCAAGAACCTCTGCTCCATCTACACCTTAACTATTATAGTTTTCTTGATATGCATCATGAACTTCTCCTCCATCTGCCCCTTGACTTTCGGAGATCATGTATGGTATTGCAGTGATGAATAATTCCTCCTGACAAGTATCCTCGCCTTGAAAAGGAAAAACATCTTCCCTAAAGCTCACATGATGTTTTTAGGAGTCTAAATCCAATAATTTATATCCCTTTTGCATCTCTGAATAACCTTCCAACGCGGCTATTCTTGCTCTAGGGGCAAATTTGTCACATTTAGGCAATGTACTGACATAAGACAAACAACCAATCACTCTTAAGTGATCTATTTTTGGTTGCCTTCTATACAACATTTCATAAGAAGGTTTCCTATTTAGAACTTCTATAGGTATTTTATTAATTAGATATACTGTTGTTTTAACACTCTCCCCGAAACATAATAGGCACGTGACTTTGAAAAATGAGTGCCCTAGACACTTCCAAAATATGCCTATGTTTTTTCCACAACTCTCTTTTATTGTGGAGTATATGAACAACTACTCTGTTGTACAATACCAAGTGAATTGAACAACTCATTGTATTGTGTATTGAAAAATTTAGTTCCATGATTTGTTCTTAATTTCTTGATCATAACACCTAACTGATTTTTTATATGAGAAAGAAAATCTTTCAACACACCAAATACTTCACTTTTTGATTTCAACAAACAAGTCCAAATATATTTGCTAAAGTAATCCACTAAGGTAACAAAGTAGTATTTTCTATCATAGGTTTCTACTTTTTAAGGACCTCAAACATCAGCATGTATCAATTGAAATACAAATTATGAACTACTGCTACTAATAGGCAATTTCAATTTACTTTTCTTAGCTAAAGGGAAAATTTGATCGTCCCTTAGCATCTCTGACTTCACTTTATTCTTTAGTTCTGGTAAGTATTGCTTAGCATTTGTGAAAGCATTGTATTGGTAAAAAAGAGCTTCACACGTGTAATAATTGTGATGCCTCGGCAATCTATGTGGAACAATGAAAACATGACAACTGGATGAAACTTCATGGAGAGGTACGAGGCAAAGAGGCACAGAATATCATACCCACAAGAGAATCAGATACGAGAATCTTAACCTAATTAAGGAGATGAAGAGGCGCGGGCAAGATGAATCCAGGCAAAATAAAGGGCAGATTCGGAGATCATCAATTAAAGAGCCAAACGTTACATAACCTTCACGCAACAGTTACGGTTAATCATTGTAACGTTACATTAATTCCATTATTAGTCATTAATGCTCAATTACTGAAAATGGCATGCGTTATATTAAGAAATTCCCTATATAAGGGAGTAAAATATAACTTGTAAGGACACATTCGAACTACTATTGCAGTACACTTACTTTTTGTGCATCTTACTGCCTTCCAATTACAAATTTACTTGCAATTATTAGCTTATTCTTTGGTTATCAGAAACTCATGTTCTTCTTAAAATAACTTTATCAAAGAATCCAATTCTTAGTTAAACAAATTGGTTCCGTTACCGGGAATCTGATAATCTTTGTTTACTTTCAAACTACATTCTCTGAATTGTGTTGAACGCCAATGACAATAATCAACAGAGAATTGGAACTCTACTTCCATCACCTTCAGGAACCCCACGGGGCTCAAGGGAGCATTCCCCAGACAGATCCACGGCTCAAAACAATAATAACAATGCAAATGAACAAACAGGAGAACAAGATCAGGTGAAGCAAATGATTGGTGAATACGTGACTCACGCTTTACAAGCTTTCATGAGAGGATTACCAACTGCATCACCTGCACCACCTCCTAACAACACCGTAACTATGGATAACCCACAATCTGGGTTAGCAAACTCAGGAAGCGGAGGCGCTCTAGATGAGTCCCTTGAAGCGAGACCAGGTATGTCCAATAACCCAGAATTACAATCTTTATTACTAACCTTACAGAAACATGTGAAGGAACAAAATGATCGGATTGAGAAATATCCCTTGAGTACCACATGTCATTAAAGGCATTGATGTTGATAGATATTTTCAACAACCTTGGAAGCCAAGTGCAGCACCCTTGCCTATCCCCAAGAAGTTCAAAATGCCTGATATTCCAAAGTATGACGGGACAACCGATCCTCGTGATCATGTAACCGCTTTTACCACTGGAGTAAAAGGCAACGACCTGACTAAATAGGAAATTGAGTCGGTCCTAGTCAAGAATTTCGGAGAGACACTCACCAAAGAAGCACTAACATGGTATTCTCTTTTACCCAAAAATTATATTGAATCTTTTGCTGAGCTTGCAGATTCTTTTATAAAAGTGCATTCCGATGAGCAAAAAGTCAAAAAAAGAATGAAAGACATATTCAAAATAAAACAAGGAGATGCAGAGTTGCTTCGTGAATTTATAGACAGGTTTCAACAAGAAAGAATGTTGCTACCAAGGTTACCTGACAATTGGGCGGCCATGGCATTTGCAAGCAATTTAAATGATAGGAGTTCCGAAGCCACGAGGAGACTCAAGGAAAGCTTGAGGTAATTCCCAGCCACAACATGGAACGACGTCTATAACATATATAGTACTAAGTTACGAATAGAAGAAGTCACCATTGCTCAATCAAAAGCTGAAGATTGAACCAGTTCCCAACGCTCCGAGCCAGAAAAAAGGACAGCTAAAAATAGGTACGACCCTTATATGGGACCATCGGGGCGAGAAAATTGTCCCAGGTTTGAAAATGCCCGGTCAGAATATAGGCCATCAAATAGAGATACGGGCTCATCCTCATCAAGATCCAGAAAGGATCGCGATGAACGAAGCAGAGGTAGTACAAGAGTTGGAGACCATAACTTCAATGTAAGTACTTCTGAATTAATCACAGTACTGAGAATATGGGCGATAAAGTTCGATGGCCCAAATAAATAAGGTCAAACCCAAATAGAAGGAATCCAGACTTCTGGTGTGAATTCCATAACGATCATGGACACAGAACTTCGGATTGTAGATCTTTGCAAGGTGAGGTAGAACAATTATTAAAACAGGGCTATCTAACAAAATTGTTTAGTAAAAAAGGTAAGGAGGCATATATGAAGAACATGCAAGAGCCCCCATGACCACCATCTCCAAAACGAACGGTCAACGTGATACATGGAGGTGAGGAGGTTAACAGAGTAATTTGCAAAAGAACCACAAAATTCACAATTACTCACGGGAAGCGGATTCGTGAAGACTTGGAAGCAGACAATATATCATTCGACGATGCAGATATCAACGGATTAATGCTTCCACATTAATATCCCTACTTATATATGACATTAACGTAAAAAGAGTGTTGATTGATCCAGGCAGCTCAGTCAACATTATTTTGTCGAGAGTTATGGAAGAAATGCTAATGGGGGATAAAGTAATCCCAAAAGCTCGAGCCTTATCTGGGTTTGACAACTCTACGGTCATAACAAAAGGGGAAATTGAGCTTAGAACCTATGCAGAGGGAGTAATCAAAAATACTAGATTCCAAGTCATTGATACTGATGGCCTATAACGTAATCATGGGGAGACCATGGATCCATGACATGAAAGTTGTTCCATCTACCTTACATTAGGTAATTAAGTTCCCTTTCGATTGGGGAATTCAACAGATTCGAGGTGATCAACAAACCTCAAGGAATATAAATTACGTAGCATACTCTAACAAAAATGAAGAAGTGGAGAAATCAAAAGACGAAAAGTTCATTCAAACAGGTACGGAAACAATTGTTGTTCAAACAGGTACAAGAGAAACTGTTGTTCAAATAGGTGCGAAAGAAGGTAATCACGAGAAGGAGAACCAAGTCACCTCGGAAGAAGTATCAAAATATGCGGACATGGATTCCAGACCTGATGTCATTTAGGAACTAGAAGACGACGAGCATATCAAAACGACTACAGAGGAACTCGAAGCTATTCCACTATTTGAGCTGATGCCCGAACAAAAGTCCACATAGGCACAAGGCTAAACCCCAGCAGAAGAGGTAAATTAATTGAATATTTAAAGGCTAACGCAGATTGCGTTGCTTGGTCCCATTTACACATGACATGTATTCCTCCAGAAGTGATGACTCATAAATTAAATGAAGATCCATCCTTCGTGCCTGTCAAGCAAAAAGAAAGCAAGGACCATTCAAGAACCAAGTGATCGACGAAGAGACGAGGAAAAAACTTCCTTTATTACTAACATGGGGACTTACTATTACAAGGTCATGCCTTTTGGCCTGAAAAATGCTGGAGCCACGTATCAAAGGCTGGTGACCAAGATGTTCCAAGAACATCTGGGGAAAACGATGGAGGTATACATTGATGACAAGCTGGTAAAATCAACGCAAGCGAAATATCACTTCCAACATCTTTTAATTACCTTCGAAATCCTGCGCAGGTATAACATGAAATTAAATCCGAAAAATGCGCCTTTGGCATAAAATCGAGTAAGTTTTTGGGTTTCCTTGTATCAAATAGAGGAATATAGGTAAATCCTACTCAAATTAAAGATATTGATGAGATACCTAATGTACATACGAGCAAAAAGGATGTTCAACAACTAACAGGAAGAATTGCAGCCTTAGGAAGATTTATTTCCAGGTCTTAGGAGAAGAGCTTTAAATTCTTTTCAGTTCTTAAAAAGCAGAATCAATTCGAATGGACCGAGGAATGTCAACATGCTCTCAAATATCTGAAGGCATATATATATCAAAAACCCCGTTGCTATCTAATCCAAAAGAGGGGGAGAGGCTGTTTGTCTATCTCGTCGTTGCAGAAATCGCCGTAAGTGCAGTACTGGTAAGAGAAGACAAAGGACTTGAATTAGCACGAGAACTCTCAATCGATAAAATCATGATCACAAGTGACTCTCAACTAGTGGTGAACCAGATGTAGGGGACTTACATCGAGAGAGGCTCGGATGCAACAATACCTGGAAAATGCACGAGATCTGGTAAAACAATTCCACTCGTGGAAAGTTATGCAAATACCCAGGGAGGAAAATGCAGAAGCGGATGCATAAGCTAACTTCGCAGCAGTTGCGGAAGTGACAAATAAAGACAATGCAATTGTCATACACCTATTTCATTCAGCAATCGATTAGGATAAAAATGAGGTAACATTTAACCATTTGACTCGGGATTGGAAAATGAAATTTTAAACTTTTTGCAGAATGGCATCGTACCCGAGGACAACAAAGAAGCTCAAGCGCTTCACCGAAAAGCTGCTCGGTACTGCCTCATTCGCGACACATTATACCGCAAAATGTTTGGGGTCCCTTAGCTAAGTGCCTCAGACCCAATCAAACAAAGTTCGTTATGAAGGAGGTGCACGAAGGACACTTCGGAAACCATTCAGGAGCAATATCCTTAGTTAAAACCCTAATCGGAGCAGGGTATTATTGGCCCAAAATGGAAGAAGAGGCCATGAGTTTTGCGACAAACTTGGAATAATTGACAAAACTCGATAATAAAAAGGTCGATGGGAGGTTTGAATCCCAACGTAAAATGATAGGTATAAACAAAAGAATACCCAGTCTTGTAAGAGGTTATTCTTTGATTACTATTGGGAACAACAATAGGAAAATCGGGATTCCAACAACAGTCCATGCGTACGAGAGATATTAAACCCTCAGTTATTTGGGTAGGGTACACGTCATCACCGTCAAGAGAGGACATTGAAGAAAGCTGTTCTTTTAAGGCCTGACTATCCCTAGCAAAAGAAAACTCTGCAGGTACTATCTCGTCGACCCTTGGTTCACGCAAAGGTTCATTGTGTTCTTTACCTTTTGATGAAAATCTAGAAGCCCTAGCCCTTGGAGAAGATAAAGAAATGGCAGACCTAGAAGAAGATGGGGGAGTAACATGAGAAGAAGAGGAACCTCTGGGAGGAGTAGAACCTAAACTCCTAAGCCTACCGTCTCTCCTACTCTGTGTCGGAGCAGAGGAAGGAGTAAGATCATCTACATTAATGACTCTCTTAGATTGCTGGTTTGAAGAAGACATATTTACAAAGACAAAGAATTTGCAAACAAAGAATGAAGATCAGAAGTTTTTCATAAAAGTAAAGAAATGGAAAGGGGTATTTATACTCGAAGGCAACCGTCAAACAATGGAAAAAACAGTGATGTGAAAGTCATAATTGAAGTTGTCACTTCGTGACTGATGCAGCCACAAAAAAGCCCTAAAAGGCGCTGAACAATTGCATAACCAACCCGAAAATGCCACGTGGCATGGGCATTAAATGGAAGTGACAAGCGACGCCTGCGTTCAGAGATGGATGCAATGTTACGAGTGAAGCGGCGGAAAAATATTCCCGCCATAAATGAGTATCCACTTACCAAATATTAATCAATAAATAAATGGTAAGTGGAGGGACTATCTGTATTGGTAAAAAAGAGCTTCACACGTGTAATAATTGTGATGACTCAGCAATCTATGTAGAACAATGAAAACATGACAATTGGACGAAACTTCATGGAGAGGTACGAGGAAAAGAGGCATGGAATAGCATACCCACAATAGAATCAGATACGAGAATCTTAACTTAATTAAGGAGATGAAGAGGCGCGGGCAAGATGAATCCAGGCAGAATAAAGGGCAGATTGGAGATCTTCAATTAAAGAGCCAAACGTTACATAACCTTCATGCAATAGTTACGGTTAATCATTGTAACGTTACGTTAATACCATTATTAGTCATTAATACTCAATTACTGAAAAGGGCAGACGTTATATTAAGAAATTCCCTATATAAGGGAGTAAAATATAACTTGTAAGGACACATTCGAACTACTATTGCAATACACTTACTTTTTGTGCATCTTACTGCTTTCCAATTACAAATTTACTTGAAATTATTAGCTTATTCTCTGGTTATCAGAAACCCATGTTCTTCTTAAAATAACTTTGATAAAGAATCCAATTCTTTGGTTAAACAAGCATATCCTAACCTTTGATGCCACAATTGTTACACCCCATATTTTTGTACGTGAGAGTACATCGTAAGTCAATTGATGTAAGATCAGAAATAAGATTCTATTTGATGGAATATAAAGTAATTTAATCATGTTACGTTGGAGGTTACAAATATTTAAGATCATGAATAACTAGTACCAAGAGGGTTGGAAAGCTTAGAAGCTAAACCAATTGAAGAAAATAAGTTTCGTCGAAAGTCGACGAGTTTGGAATGTTATAACATGTACTTTAGTGTGAGACTATGGTTCATTACATGATATGGAGATTATGCTATGAGTTAATGTTTATCGTATGATATTTGTGTTCTACGTTTTAAGGTCAAGCAAGTGGTGGAACAAAAGTTGGCAAAGGTCTTCACAAGTTACACTCATAATGTGCTTAACATTAGGTCGAATGTAACTGAGATTTTCTCCCGATATACTTAGAATTAGGGGATGATCTACCTACCAAACATAATATCTATGAGTCTAGTTTCTAACGCATTAAACCGTTCATCGATACAACATAGGATTAGAGAGATATTTGCAATTTCGCGAGACTGCGCAGACATCATAAGTGACAAGTAGATGGATCACTAGAGCTTTTTGAGCAATACATTTCATGTATTATATTAGGTCTTATTGGAACATATTATATACCAAATTTAAGCTCTTGGAATTTAGTTTCCATCGCTCTTAATCATTCGTTCATACGACATCAGGATAAAAAGATATAAGCGTCGGAAGATGGACCAATCCTAGGGTGCCAAGCTAGCACCTCTTTGACTTTTCCAAACTTGATATATATAAACATTAGGTCGGCTTTATCTTCATTATTAAGCATAAAACGACTAGAGAACACCCATAAACATAACCTCAACCTATCTAGTAGGGTTTCAAAGACGAATATCATCCCGGGCATAAAATCGAGAAGCAATAACATCAAAACGATCCCTACGACGTAAGTGTCATTATACCGCCTATTCTTTTTATTTGTAGTTAGAGTTTTGGAAGTTACTTCATAGTTAAGAAACGTCTAATATCTGTATTTAAGGGTTTAAATATCAAGGAAGTTTGATAAATGTGTTTCCTAATAGTTAGAACTCACGGGACGGTGATCGGAAGCCGCGAGTTCGAGTTATTTGACTTGTAGCGGGCTGTTTTGTATTGATGTTGGGCTATTTTACTACTGTTTTGTGGAGTTTTGGAGGAGTAAGTGTGTGGATAAACACCATATAGATGTAGGGTTGTGAGTTGGTCGTTCGTTGTAATATTTCTGGGTCGTTTGACATGACTACGGTGGTCGTCTTATGTGTGAAGTGATTAGATTGTGTGTGGACTATTTTGGGAGGCTCAATATGATTATTATTGATGTTGTTTGGGCTGTTAGGTGATTGTTTTGACTTGTGTGAAGTCATATAAATAGGGTAGGTGTTGTCCGTTTCATCGTAAAATAGGTTGTGGTCGATACATAATAGTTATGACGCTTAAACGATAACGATGGTATCGTTTCTCTTATTGTAGATTAAGGAGTTGTGACATTTGCGTAGCTTGAGGTTGGGACAGTATATACAAGGTATGTGAGGCTATTCCTTTCCTTCTTTTGCACGACTCCGATTGTACATAATGCAATGAACGAGCTTCCAAAGATACTCTACTCTTAGAAGCTAGCAGTACTTACATTGTTTCCCTTCTTATGGAACAATTGATGTTGAGGTTGCTTCTCTTATTCTTATGTTATCAATGTTGTTGGTACTTCCTGATTATTATAAAATTCTTGACGAAGAGTTAATCCTAATAACATGTACTGAGAACATCGACCTTACGTCACTCCGAAAGGTTCAGAATATGATTCCAATGAATCCTACATGCATTATATATATATATATGTAGCTATTTTACTCTACCGAGCCGCGCTATAGTCGGCCGGGTATGGCACCTATTGTGCAACAACTGATCAGTTGGGTTTACCAAGTCCTATTTGAGGCCGGGTATGATATGATGATGATGATGCCCATAGAGGCGAATGTTCTATGATGATGATTATGATGACCCAAGGGGTCATTTTATAAAATTAGACTTCGTTCCATGTTTGAAAGCCATAAAAAGACTAAAACTAAAAAGATTTTATGTGATAATATAAAAAATAGTGATTTATAGAATTTAAACTTGATGAAAGTTGACTTTAGTCAACTTTTTGGGTAAACGGACCCGGATCCGTGTTCCGACAATCCTGGGAGGGCCGTAGTAAAATATGGGACTCGGGCATATGCCCGGATATGAATTCCGAGGTCCCAGGCCTTAGAAATTAATTTTTGAAAGAAATTATTTTGCTGAAATGTTTGTGAATTAAAGAAAAGAAATAGTGCTTGAACCCGTTGGTATCGGGCCCATATTTTGATCCCGGAGCCCAAAACTATATAAAAAATAAAATAAAAGTAAAAATAAAAAAAAAGGAAAAGGAAGGTTTGATGGAAACTTTGTCAAAGTGAAATCCAATTGGAATTTGGATTCACGTCAAAGTACGACTTTCGAATTCGGGCTTCTAAAATCCCATTAGGAATGGGATTATGATTTTTTAATATAAAATCATTGAAAAGTTCAATTAAGGATTTCATCTTAACACTGCCGCCCTAGTCTCTGTCATAACCTAAAGGAAAAAGTTGGTGATATGTATTCATATACATATTGAACACCCAAATACGACCAACAGTAGTTCTTCGGAGGAACTACACCAAGAGAAAATTTTGCCAAAGAAAATTAGTTTTCTTGCCGTGTTGTTTGCTGGATTTTGAGAAATTTCAGCACATAACTTTGTTCAATTTGTTCGCGGATTTCAAAAGAAAGGAAATAATCGAGCAGTGAGTGGCCTACGAAATTGAGGTAAGTGTTTGGTCTAACCTTAGCTTGAGGGAATAGGACCCCCACTTGTTTGCTATGTCAAATGCATGGGCATGGTGTATAGGTGAGGTGACGAGTATCTATGCACCACCCAAATTATTTGTTAAACATGATCCCTTCCCCGTCCCCGACTTAATTGATTATTGTCTTAATTGTTATATATGTTATTATTGTTTCTATGACTATTTGGCCATATCAATGTTTTGTTAAATATGGTCGTGACTATTTTGAAAAAAAAAAGTACTTGTGGGGTATTTGATTCTCTTGGGGCATAGATATTTTGAACGGTTTGACGCTACTTTTGGAAGTGGATATATACATTCGCGCTGGTTCTTCTGATTGTTCGCATTTGTTGTTGCTTAAAGCCTAGTGGCAGTGTTGTTTTCTGTTGGAGAATTTTTAAATCAAAATTTGGTGGGATAAGGGTAAATATTTGGTGTGATAAGGGTGAATTATTGGTGTGATACGGGTGGATAATTGATTGAGATATTGTGAAAGGTGGGATCGGGTTGCACGCCGCAACAGGAGCAATAAGGGTGATATATTTAGGGAGGAGCAATAAAGGAGGGCAGATGGGAGCGGGTTGCACGCTGCAACAAGGAGCGATAAGGGAGGACAGTTATATTTTACTGATTTTCAAAGAAAATAAAGTTTTAAAAAGCTTAAATATTTATTTTAGTATTATCACTGGTGGTAGACTCTATTTAAATTGGTAGCAGTTAATTGTTTTTGGTTTTGTACAAGTTGTGATATCATTGGTGTAATTATTTGGTCCTCGACGCTTTAATTTCGGATTGAAATTTGGAGTATGAACTCACTCTACAAGAATTGAACTTTTGAGCAGACTATATAAAATATCAAATTAACATAGTCTTGCATAAAAATTAACGGTTCATATATAGTTATTCTTTTTGTGATAGTGGTGACTGGATAAGCTGGTGTTTCTCGGTTGTATTTTTTTTTAAAACTATTTTGTCAGGTTTTTCAATTATTTCATCGATACATGCTACTTATCATGAGCATAAGTACCATGATAACTTTTTCAATCAAAGCTTAAGAATATGAGAACTATTCATAGTCGAATTTTGATTTGGCAATATATAAAATATATCAAATAACTTGTTTTAGACAATCATAGTGTATAAATTATTTATTATCGTCAAGAATCTTTTAATTCATTTAATCTCATTTATAATGGTGTAAACTTAAATTGATTAAATCAAACAGTAACAAATCACCAATTATATCAATTTTCATTGATCATATTATTCCCTTTATACATCTTTGACACCATTTTCATTTAAAGTTAAAGATTTGAGATTTGAAAGTTATTTGAGAATTTTTTTTAGCTGAGACCTAAAAAGGCAGCTGAGTTATTCTAATTTTTTGCAGAATTTATTTAATTATTTGTTTAGATTTCCTCTCTTGCTTTATATTTATTGCCTCAGTTATATTTTTCTTATTCGTGTAGAATTATTTTATTGTGTTGTTGTGGATATTATTATCACAGGTTATGTGTTGTTAATGCCCCGCCTTAGCCTCGTCACTACTTCGCCGAGGTTTGGCCCGACACTTACTCAGTACATGGGGTCGGTTGTACTGATACTATACTCTGCACTCTTTTGTGCAGATCCAAGTACTAGTCATCAGTAGAGTTGGTTCAAGCAGCTTTCCCACTTATTTGGAGCACGAGGTACATCTGCCGGCGTTCGCAGATTCCGAGAGTCTTCTCCTATTTTTGCATACACTGTTTATTATTATTCAGAATAGTTACACTAATTCTCGCAGCCATTATTTGTAGTACTCTTTAGTAGTTCGTGGATTGTGACACCAGACCCTGTGGTAGTGTTAGAGTTATTTTTTTATATACAATTAGTTCGCGGTTCGTTTCATTTAATGGGTTATTATTATTATTTTATTTTATGGTTGTTGAGAATTATTTCAATTAGGTCCATTTTAAATTTGTTTATTTATGCTCAAGTAATTAATCAAGGAAATTAGCTAAACGATTTCTAACATTGGCTTGCCTAGCAAGTGTGGTGTTAGGCGCCATCACGATCCCTGAGGTTGGGAATTTGGGTCGTGACAAGTTGGTATCAGAGCACTAGGTTTACTTAGGTCTCACAATCCACAAACAAGCTTAGTAGAGTTTGGAGGATTGGTACGGAGACGTCTGTACTTATCCCTCAGAGGCTATTGAGTTAGGAAACAACTTCGTTTTAGTTCTACTCCATCGTGCAATTTTTGTATCTCAAATACTGCTTTGGATTCTTCTATTCTCTCGCAGATGGCGAGAGCACGTGCCTCATCTTCCGCTGACCAAGATTCCGGGCTTCCGGCAGCAGCAGCTTCTACTAGGGGCAGAGGCCGAGGGCGTGCCAGAAGCCGAGGCAGGGGCAGGGCTCAGCCCGTTGCTCAGGCAACAGCCACAGCCACAGCTACGGGACCCCAGGTTGAGATTAATGAGGGGGTTTCGGCTCAGACTGTTTCAGCTGGACCAACTCAGGTTCCCGAGGGGTTCATTTCTACCCCAGTTCTTCAGGATGCTTTGGTCCGTTTAGTGGGCCTTATGGAGAGCGTGGCCCAGACTGGCACCTTTCCTGTTGCAGCATCCATATCTTAGGCTGGAGGAGGGGTCCCGAATCCTATTACCCACGCTCCAGTTCATACTACTCCTCAGGCTCAGACTTTAGTTGCCAATCCCGTTGGGGTGATTCAGCCAGTTGCAGCAGTGCCGCCCGCTAATGGGGCAGCCATGTCATCGGATGCTTTATGGAGACTAGACATGTTTATTAAGCTATTTCCTATCCATTTCAGTGGTGCTACTTCAGAGGATCCACATGAATATCTAGACAGTTGTCATGAGGTGTTGCGTAATATGGGTATTTTGGAGACCAATGGTGTCGATTTTGCGGCTTTTCAGATGACTGGTTCCGCCAAGAAATGGTGGAGAGACTATTTGCTGACTAGGCCAGTTGGATCACCTGCTCTGACTTGGGATCAGTTCTCTCATCTCTTTTTGGAGAAGTTCTTACCTGTCACTACTCGAGAGGATAAGCGTCGTCAATTTGAGAGCCTCCAAAAGGGTAACATGATTGTGACTCAATATGAGACTCGTTTTGTGTATCTGGCTAGACATGCTATTCTTATATTGCCCACACAGAGAGAGAGAGGGTCAAACGGTTTATTGATGGCCTTGCTCAGCCCATCAGGTTGCAGATGGCCAAGGAAACAGGGTCCGAGATTTCTCTTCAGGATGCAACGAATATAGCGAGGAGGGTTGAGTCAGTTCTTGGGATGGGAGGTCAGGGGTTAGACAAGAGACCTCGCCATTACGGTATTTTCAGTGGTGCCTTATCTGGAGGTGGGACTTCATTTAGCAGAGGCCATTCATCCAGGCCATTCCATTCAGCACTACGGGTTTCTCATGGTGCTTCAGAGGGCCGTGGTTCCTATTTGCCTCTTTCTGCTCAGTCAGTTTATAGTGCTCCTTCAGCTCCTTTTAGAGCACCTCCTCTGCAGAGTGTTTCACGTGGCCAGCCGATTCATCCGGGTCAGCATACTATTCAACGAGGGTGCTTCGAGTGTGGTGAACATGGGCATATCCGGAGGGCTTGCCCGTATTATGCAGGTAATCAGTTTCAGCACCAGGGTTCTCGTGCCATAGTTCCGGTACCAGCTGCAGCACCACCTGCCCAGCCAGCAAGGGGTAGGGGTTAGGTAGTCAGAGGTAGAGGCCAGAAAGTTAGAGGTGGAGGGTAGATAGCTAGAGGTGGAGGTCATCCTGCTAGAGGTGGAGGCCCCCCAAAGGTGTGGTTCAGGGTGGTGGGGCTCAGCCCCGACTATATGCTTTTCCAGCTAGGCCCAAGGCAGAATCCTCCGACGCTGTTATCACAGGTATCATCTCAGTTTGTGATAGAGCTGCTTCCGTTTTGTTTGATCCAGGGTCTACTTATTCCTATGTTTCATCCTATTTTGCATCGTATTTGAATGTGCCATGTGATCCCTTGAGTGTTCCCATTTATCTACACCGGTGGGGGATGCTATTGTAGTAGATCGAGTGTATCGTTCGTGCGTGGTAGTTATTGAAGGCCTTGAAACTAGTGTTGATCTTTTGCTTCTAGACATGGTTGCCTTTGATATTATATTGGGCATGGATTGGTTGTCGCCCTATTATTCTATTTTGGACTGTCATGCTAAGACAGTTACTTTAGCGTTACCGAGATTGCCTCGATTAGAATGGAAAGGGACTCTTAGTCGTGCTCCCAGCCGGGTAATTTCATATGCTAAGGCTCGTCGCATGGTTGAGAAAGGGTATTTGGCTTATTTGGCTCATATTCGTGATTCTGTTGTTGAGGTTTCTTCTATAGAGTCAGTTCCTATCGTGCGTGAATTTCCTAAGGTATTTCCTACAGACCTGCCGGGTATGCCGCCCGACAGGGATATTGATTTCTGTATTGATGTGGCTTTGGGCACTCATCCCATTTGTATTCCTTCATACCGGATGGCCCCACCAGAATTGAAAGAGTTGAAAGAACAGTTGCAAGACTTACTAGATAAGGGTTTTATAAGACCCAGTGTCTCACCTTGGGGTGCACCGATTTTGTTTGTAAAGAAGAAGGATGGGTCAATGAGAATGTGCATAGATTACAGGCAGCTGAATAAATTTACTATCAAGAATAAATATCTGTTACCGAGAATTGATGACCTATTTGATCAGCTTCAGGGTGTTAGAGTGTTTTCGAAAATTGATTTGAGGTCAGGCTACCATCAGCTGAAGATTAGGGCTCTTGATATCCCTAAGACAGCCTTTCGTAGGAGGTATGGGCACTAAGAATTTTTGGTGATGTCTTTTAGGTTGACTAATGCTCCAGCGGCTTTTATGGACTTAATGAATCGGGTTTTCAAGACCCATCTGGACTCTTTTGTGATCGTGTTCATTGATGACATTCTTATATACTCCCGCAGTCGGGAAGAGCATGAACAGCATCTCTGTATAGCACTTCAGACTTTGAGAGATAATCAATTGTACGCCAAGTTTTCAAAATGTGAGCTCTGGTTAGATTCAGTAGCCTTTTTGGGTCATATCGTATCGGCTTAGGGCATTCAGGTTGATCCTAAGAAGGTAGAAGCAGTCGAGAATTGGCCTAGACCCACCACAACCACGGAAATCAGGAGTTTCTTAGGTTTGGCCGGTTACTACCGTCGTTTTGTGGAGGGGTTTTCATCCATAGCAGCCCCAATGACTAAATTGACTTAGAAAGGTGCCCCATTCAAATGGTCAGATGAGTGTGAGGCGAGCTTTCAGAAGCTCAAGACATCCTTGACTTCAGCACCGGTGTTGGTATTGCCATCAGAATCGGGTTCATTCACGGTGTATTGCGCTGCTTCTCGGGTAGGCCTTGGGGCAGTGTTGATGCAGGATGGCAGGGTGATTGCGTATGCGTCTCGTCAATTAAAAGTCCATGAAAAGAATTACCCGGTACATGATTTAGAGTTGGCGGCTATTGTACATGATTTGAAAATTTGGAGACATTTTCTTTATGGCGTGCCGTGTGAGGTTTTTACTGACCATCGCAGCCTCCAGTACTTATTCAAGCAGAAAGACTTGAATTTGAGGCAGCGGAGATGGCTAGAGTATCTAAAGGATTATGATGTTACTATATTGTATCACCCGGGAAAGGCCAATGCGGTGGCTGATGCTCTAAGTAGAAAGGCGATAAGTATGGGCAGCCTTGCGTATATTTCAGTTGGCGAGAGGCAGTTGGCTTCAGACATTCAGACCTTGGCTAATCAGTTTGTGAGGTTGGATATTTCGCCCAGCAGTGTCTTAGCTTTCAATGTCGCTCGGTCTTCCCTATTTGATTATATCGGAGAGCGAAAGGATGATGACCCACATTTGGCGGTCCTTAGAGACACGGTTCGGCACGGTGATGCCAAGCAGGTTACAGTTGGGGATGATGTCGTTTTGAGGATGAAGGGTAGGTTGTGTGTGCCTAATGTCGATGGCCTCCATGAGTTGATTATTGAAGAGGCTCATAGCTCCAAGTATTCTATTCACCCAGGTGAAGCAAAAATGTACCAAGATTTGAAACAACATTATTGGTGGAGAAGGATGAAAAAAGACATTGTGGCTTATGTGGCTCGTTGCTTAAATTGCCAGCAGGTAAAATGTGAGCATCAGAGACCGGGTGGTTTGCTACAGCAAATAGAGATTCCTGAGTGGAAGTGGGAGCGTATCACTATGGACTTCGTTGTTGGGCTCCCACAGACTTAGAGGAAATTCGATGCGATTTGGGTTATTATGGATAGGCTGACTAAGTCATCACATTTCATTCCTGTGGCTAGTACTTATACTTCAGAGCGGTTGACTGAGCTGCATATTCGGGAGATTGTTCGCCTTCATGGGGTGCCCGAGTCTATCATTTCCGATCAGGGTACTCAGTTTACTTCGCACTTTTGGAGGACAGTTCAGCGTGAGTTGGGTACCCGAGTGGAGTTGAGTACAACATTTCACCCTCAGACTGACGGGCAGTCCGAGCGTACCATTCAGATATTGGAGGACATGCTCTGCGCTTGTGTTATTGACTTTGGAGGTTCATGGTATCAGTTCCTGCCATTAGCGGAGTTTGCTTATAATAACAGCTATCAGTCGAGCATTCAGATGGCTCCTTACGAGGCGTTATATGGTAGAGGATGCAGATCGCCAGTTGGATGGTTCGAGCCGGGAGAGGCTAGCTTATTGGGCACAGACTTAGTCCAGAAGGCCTTAGATAAGGTAAAGATTATTCAGGAAAGACTTCGTGCAGCTCAGTCTAGGAAAAAGAGTTATGCCGATCGTAGGGTTCGCGATGTAGCATTCATGGTTGGAGAGAGAGTATTGCTTCGTGTGTCGCCCATGAAGGGTGTTATGAGATTTGGGAAGAAGGGTAAGTTGAGCCCTAGGTATCGGGCCGTTTGAGATTCTTTATAAGGTAGGGGAGGTAGCTTACAGATTTGCATTGCCTCCAGGGTTATCCTCAGTTCATCCGGTGTTCTATGTGTCTATGCTCCGGAAATATCATGGTGACCCGTCCCACGTGTTAGATTTAAGCTCTATCCAATTGGACAAAGACCTGACTTATGAGGAAGAACCGGTAGCTATTTTAGACCGGCAGGTTCGTCAATTGAGAACTAAGAGCTATCCTTCAGTTCGAGTGCAGTGGAGAGGCCAACCCGTTGAGGCAACTACTTGGGAGTCTGAGTCGGACATGCAGAGTAGATACCCACACTTGTTCGCCACTCCAGGTTATTTTATATGTCCGTTCGAGGACAAACGTGTATTTTAGAGGTGGAGATTGTGATGACCCAAGGGGTCATTTTATAAAATTAGACTTCGTTTCGTGTTTAAAAGCCATAAAAAGATTAAAATTAAATACCTCGATTTGAGTGCGCAGCCCCGGGCGTGAAACCGGAAAGATTTTATGTGAAAATATAAAAAATAGTGATTTATAGAATTTAAACTTGATGAAAGTTGACTTTGAACAACTTTTTGGGTAAACGGACCCGGATCCGTGTTCCGACAATCCCAGGAGGGCTGTAATAAAATATGGGACTCGGGCATATGCCCAGATATGAATTCCGAGGTCCCAAGCCTTAAAAATCAATTTTTTAAAGAAATTATTTTGCTGAAATGTTTGTGAATTAAAGAAAAGAAATAGTGCTTGAACCCGTTGGTATCGGGCCCATATTTTGGTCCCGGAGCCCAAAACTATATAAAAAATAAAAAATAAAAAATAAGTAAAAATAAAAAAAAAGGAAAAGGAAGGTTTGATGGAAACTTTGTCAAAGTGAAATCCAATTGGAATTTGGATTCACGTAAAAGTACGACTTTCGGCTTCGGGCTTCTAAAATCCCATTAGGAATGGGATTATGATTTTTTAATATAAAATCATTGAAAAGTTTAACTAAGGATTTCATCTTAACACTGCCGCCCTAGTCTCTGTCATAACCTAAAGGAAAAAGTTGGTGATATGTATTCATATACATATTGAACACACAAATACGTGACCAACAGTAGTTCTTCGGAGAAACTACACCAAGAGAAAATTTTGCCAAAGAAAATTAGTTTTCTTGCCGCGTTGTTTGCTGGATTTTGAGAAATTTCAGCACATAACTCTGTTCAATTTGTTCGCGGGTTTCAAAAGGAAAGGAAATAATCGAGCAGTGAGTGGCCTACGAAATTGAGGTAAGTGTTTGGTCTAACCTTAGCTTGAGGGAATAGGACCCCCACTTGTTTGCTATGTTAAATGCATGGGCGTGGTGTATAGGTGAGGTAACGAGTATCTATACACCACCCAAATTATTTGTTAAACATGATCCCTTCCCCCTCCCCGACTTAATTGATTATTGTCTTAATTGTTATATATGTTATATATGTTTCTATGACTATTTGGCCTTATCAATGTGTTGTTAAATATGGTCGTGACTATTTTGAAGAAAAAAAAGTACTTGTGGGGTATTTAATTCTCTTGGGGCATAGATATGTTGTACGGTTTGACGCTACTTTTGGAAGTGGATATATACATTCGCGTTGGTTCTTCTGATTGTTCGCATTTGTTGTTGTTTAAAGCCTACGGGAGGTGTTGTTTTCTGTTGGAGAATTTTTAAATAAAAATTTGGTGGGATAAGGGTGAATATTTGGTGTGATAAGGGTGGATAATGGTGTGATAAGGGTGAATTATTGGTGTGATACAGGTGGATAATTGATTGAGATATTGTGAAAGGCGGGATCAGGTTGCACGCCACAACATGAGCGATAAGGGTGATATATTTAGGGAGGAGCAATAAGGAAGGACATGTGGTAACGGGTTGCACGCTGCAACAAGGAGCGATAAGGAAGGACAGTTATATTTTACTGATTTTCAAAGAAAATAATGTTTTGAAAAGCTTAAATATTTATTTTAGTATTATCACTGGTGGTAGACTCTATTTAAATTGGTAGCAGTTAATTGTTTTTGGTTTTGTAAAAGTTGTGATATCATTGGTGCAATTATTTGGTCCTCGACGCTTTAATTTCGGATTGAAATTTGGAGTATGAACTCACTCTACAAGAGTTGAACTTTTGAGCAGACTATATAAAATATCAAATTAACATAGTCTTGCATAAAAATTAACGGTTCATATATAGTTATTCTTTTTGTGATGGTGGTGGTGGCTGGATAAGCTGGTGTTTCTCGGTTGTATTTTTTTTTAAAACTATTTTGTCAGGTTTTTCAATTATTTCATCGATACATGCTACTTATCATGAGCATAAGTACCATGGTAACTTTTTCAATCAAAGCTTAAGAATATGAGAACTATTCATAGTCGAATTTTGATTTGGCAATATATAAAATAAATCAAATAACTTGTTTTAGACAATCATAGTGTATAAATTATTTATTATTGTCAAGAATCTTTTAATTCATTTAATCTCAGTTATAATGGTGTAAACTTAAGTTGATTAAATCAAGCAGTAACAAATCACTGATTATATCAATTTTCATTGATCATATTATTCCCTTTATACATCTTTGACACCATTTTCATTTAAAGTTAAGGATTTGAGATTTGAAAGTTATTTGAGAATTTGTTTTAGCTGAGACCTGAAAAGGCAGCTGAGTTATTCTAATTTTTTGCAGCATTTATTTAATTATTTATTTAGATTTCCTCTCTTGCTTTATATTTATTGCCTCAGTTATATTTTTCTTATTCGTGTAGAATTGTTTTATTGTGGATATTATTATCACAGGTTATGTGTTGTTAATGCCCCGCCTTAGCCTCGGCACTACTTCGCCGAGGTTAGGCCCGGCACTTACTCAGTACATGGGGTCGGTTGTACTGATACTACACTCTGCACTCTTTTGTGCAGATCTAGGTACTAGTCATCAGTATAGCTAGTTCAAGCAGCTTTCCCACTCATTTGGAGACACGAGGTACATTTGCCGGCGTTCGCAGATTCCGAGAGTCTTCTCCTATTTTTGCATACACTGTTTATTATTATTCAGAACAGTTACACTAATTCTCGCAACCATTATTTGTAGTACTCTTTAGTAGTTCGTGGATTGTGACACTAGACCCTGTGGTAGTGTTAGAGTTATTTTTTTTATATACAATTAGTTCGCGGTTCGTTTCATTTAATGGGTTATTATTATTATTTTATTTTATGGCTGTTGA